>JAPDDO010000102.1:0-233736 GCA_027422415.1 Schizothorax lantsangensis | reverse complement strand
TACTGGGATCGAAGCATGAGTGCTTTTCTGTTCCATACAGAAGTCAGGTGGCTTTCTGAGGAAATGTGCTCAGCCACCTGTTTGAGCTGCGGGGACGAAGTGCGCTTATTTCTGATGTAGCATGGTCCCAGCTCGCTGACCACCTCACTGATCCTGACTAGCTAACAAGGCTAGCGTATTTGGCTTGCATATTTAAAAAAAACTGAATGGACTTAATGTCATTGCAAGGTGAAAAGACAAACATCATGTCGCTAAATGACAAAATCCACGCATTCAAGAGAAAACTTGAGCGCTGGACTGAGCGAGTTGAAATGGGTAGGATTGATAGCTGAGCTGGACGAATTCATGGAGGAAAACATGTTAATTTTCACGTCTTAACATAGTGAAGAAGTCTATCACTACCCACCTTCAAGCCCTCCTGGAACACTTTAACAGATTTTTCAGAGGAAACAGCTCCAGAACAGTATGACTGGATAAGATCACCATTCACTGTGACGAGGGAAAATCATCTGACATCCGACCTGGAGGACGCATTGGTTGAACTGTCAAGCGACCGTACCTTGAAGACAATGTTTAATTCCAAGACGCTGGCTGAGTTTTGGATTTCAGTCAAGAGGGAATACCCACAGCTATCCAAGGCCGCTATGGATGTACTGATGCCGTTTTGCACTACCTACTTGTGCGAAAAGACTTTCTCGGCACTCACGTACATTAAAAATAAATACAGGTCGCGACTGAACGTGGATGATGATCTCCGAGTGGTGGTCTCCAAAATTAAACCAAGAATGGACTTGCTGTGCTCCAAGCATTGTGCCCACCCATCTCATTAGGTGAGGTTAATGTTGAAATTAAACGAATTACAACATTAAATTACTATAAAAAAAATTACTATAAATTACTATAAAAAAAATTATATGGTTGTTAGACCGTTGTTTTTTTTGTGTTGTCATTAGGCTATGCGCATGTTTGGATAGGCCTATTGGTGCATGTGCGCCATTGCGCGCAATGTTTGTATATTTTAACCACTTCCGAGGATGGTGGGGGTCGCGAGTCACTGGCACCGTTATTTTGGGGGTCGTGGGCTGAAAAGTTTGGGAAACCCTGATCCAGGGGTGTGACGAGACACTTATCCCACGAGACTGGGTTCATGAGAACGAGACGAGATTTTAAGACTTTAAAAAAAAAAAAAAAAAATCCTCAATGATGAAATATATAGGGAAAAAGTTGTATTCAACTGAAAAACACAAAGTTCAAAAAATGTAGGTGCATTCTGAAATCAACTTATACTTTATGAATTTTCTATTTTAATGAATTATATGCAGTAATAAACATGTAAACTAGAGCTGCACGATTCTGGATACAATTTTAAAAAATAAATAAATTGGAGATCACGATTCTCTCACAAAATAACGTAATTTACTAGTTGTTCTGACAAAATGTTAATTGCTTATGTCTTTTAAAAATATATATATTAATTTGAACAAAAAAAAAAAAAAAAAAAAAATTAAATGAAAGAGTCAGTGTCTCACTTCATAAATACTTGTTTCACTATTGGAATCTCTTGAATGAATGATTCAATGTCAAATACATTTTTTAACGGGTTGTCGCCACCTCCTGACGGGAGATAAGCATTACAATACAAGTGTTAAGATGCTTTCATTTTGATCGCTACTGTAGACGATAAGTGTTTATACCAAACTATAAAATTTATCCCAGTATTTCTGTTATTTAAAGCAGCATGAATGCAGATTTGAATGTCTTTAGCACCTGTTTCACATCGTGAGTGTCAGTGGAACTTGAGCAGCGCATGTTTAGTCTGACAGCGTTCACATCGGAAGCGTGATGATGGTCGACCCTCTGATTCATCAACATCTCACGATCCACTGACATATTTTGTGAGGATATCGTCACGTTCTCGCGAGACCAGTCGGATCTCGCGAGACACACAGGATCTCGTGTGATCCCGTGCCACGAGATCTCGTCACATCCCTATTGTCATCAGATTTCTGTTTATGCTTTCATTTTTCATTTTTACTGTTATTTAGAAAGACAGACAACACAGAAATACATAGAATGTGTGAATTAGCACTTATGTGAGTGCAGTGTTACTGAATGAGACTTTTAAACTGATGTGCTCTACACTTATTTTTGTGTCAACACTCTTTTAATATAATGATATACAAATAGACGTCACTTCTTGATTTCTTGTTGATTTTGGCAAATCTGCTTCTTCCACACAGATGTTCAGCTGGAATATTCCCATCAGTTTACAAGTGAAGACGAGCATCAGAGCATCAGGAAGAAATCTGTAAAGACTGAGTTTATTAAAGAGGACAGAGAGAAGATGAGAGATCCAGAACCCTGTAGAATCAAACACACTGAAGATACCGAACAACAAACAGGTTGCTGTTTATTTTTCATTTTTTATTTATTAATAGTGCTGATGGTTATAATGTTTCAAGTAGTTTTAGATTTTGTTTATTGTAATTGGAAAAATCTTTAGAGCTCTGCGGTAATATAGCTAAATATTCAAATAATAAGAGACACTTTCTGTAAACTGGGTACTTTTTTTCAACAAAATGATTTATGTTAGATAATTGTGTAGTTGATCAAACATATTTAATAGTTATCACTATAGAAACATGGGAGTTGTGCCTATAATGTTTTAAAAATCATAATTTGGACATCAATGTACCTCATTCATACATGTGGAACGCAGGAACAGAAACGTTTAAATATTGATTCTGACTCGGAGTGAACGATTGAATTTTTTTTTTTGTTTTCAAGCCCTGATTGCTATACAACATTTTAATCATTTTGATGCAGTTTTATAAATACATCTAGTACATTATATATCTACATCTCTGCAACTCATTCATTGATGAATGAAAAAGTTGCAGAGATGTAGATCTAGTACATTATATATCTACATCTCTGCAACTTTTTTCATTCATCAATGAATGAGTTGCAGAGATGTAGATATATAATGTACTAGATGTATTTATAAAACTGCATCAAAATGATTAAAATGTTGTATAGCAATCAGGGCTTGAAAACAAAAAAAAAAATTCAATCGGTTCACTCCGAGCAGAATCAATATTTTAACGTTTCTGTTCCTGCGTTCCTCATGTATTATTATCATTCCGAAACCAGTTAATACCGGTTAATAACATTTTTTATTTTTTTTATTTGCCTATAATAATAATAAATTACAGCGTTTTCTTTATTCAAAAAAAGAAGAAAAAAACAGAAAATCTGGTATCTTAACCCGCTGCGCTTAATCATAGCCAATACATCATCGTCTTTTATAGATTTTGGCCAAATGTAGCCTACTAAACAAAAGAAAAATCCGCTGACGCTTTAACGACATTAAAGTATTTTTTCAAGATATTTAAAAATGTTTGCTGCATTGTTAAACGCTCTTATAAGATTGTGTTTTGAGAAGGGAAAAAAAACATAGGCTAAGTTGCATTTTATGATTACATTCAGAAATAATGTAGGCTAAAATGCGGTAAAAGCAGAATGTTTACAAACATTATAAACACAGTTAAAGTTCCTTCTCTCCACAACAATCCTCTAACGTTAAGGCGATTTAAAGCGTTTAGGCTATATAAATGTAAAGCCAAAACGAATTAATTTCTACCTCTCTAATAATTAATGCCTACCTCTCTCATTCGGCACAAATCCAAATGTTTTCATATTCGCAACGTATCTGGATGCTAAAATATTATTATTTATGAAATAGGATTTGTGCTTCACTCGCATCGATCGATCATCACCTTCGCATATCAGTGACGCTTATGCAATTTTGTACAACGGAGCAGTGCTACTTATTATATGGTTCTTTAACTGTATTTTGATAATGAACAGGCTGCAATATTGCAAAAATATGTTGTCTGTGTGCGCGTCAAGCGCCGGAGCGATAGCCATAGTGGTATACAGAAGCAAAACAGTCAAGCTTTTGCAAAGTAAAGAAAACTACTTTCTGCTGTCGTTTTCCTTTCCGTGAACTTTGGATCGTGTCACAATAAACTGAAACTCAGCTCTTTTGTTTTCTTTCGTTTTGTTAATCTGTCGATGATTTAAGTGAAATATATTTCATGCATAGGCCTATATATATTCCTTTTTATGTAAGCCTATAGTTTTATTCTGTTTTCTCTGTTTACTGAAGCACTGCAGGTGCTTGTGATCTGTTGAATCCATCTTACACTGTCCTCGGAAGCTCTAATGCCGGTGCATTGCCATTGTGACTTACCAATGACGAGTTCACAGCTGAGCGCGGGTGGGCATTTTCACGCGTTGGACGCGTCAGCGCCACATTTGCAATATAGGGCATAGCCTACTACTTGAATTCTTGATTGGTTGACAGCAAATTTCAAATATTAAATGGAACGATAAAATAACGTTATTAACCGGTTAATGGCCATTCAATTTTTTGATTCTGTTCGGAACTATAAAATTTGATTTAGTTTCTGGTTCTGTTCCTGTCAAAATTTCGTTCGTTTCCGGTTTTCGTTTTCGTTCCTTAAACCGGTTCAGAGCCCTGATAGCAATTGTCTACTTTCTGCTGTTACATCAGGGTTCACGTTTATGTAATTTCACATTTCTTTTTTTTATGAGTTAATGAAAATAAACCATGTTTACATTTATTTCAGAGTTGATTGAAGAAAATGAGAATGAAGAATTGAGTGAAGTTGAGGGAATAAATCACTTCAGAACTGGAAAAAACCTTTGAGTTGCTCTCAAACTCAGAAAGATTTAAAGAAAAGAAGAGCCAATAAATCTTTCTCCTGCACTCAGTGTGAAAAGAGATCGACAAAACAAACATCATCTTGATGTTCACATGAGAGTTCATACTGGAGAGAAACCATACAAGTGTTCACACTGTGACAAGAGATTCAGTCAGTCAGGAGCCCTGAAAACACATGAGAGGATTCACACTGGAGAGAAACCGTACACATGTGATCAGTGTGGAAAGAGTTACACAATAAAAGGAAGTCTTGCATCACATATGAGAGTTCACACTGGAGAGAAACCGTTCACTTGTGATCAGTGCGGGAAGAGTTTCACACACTCATCACATCTTAAGATACACATGAACATCCACACTAGAGAGAAACTGTACACATGTGATCAATGCGGGAAAACATTTTTGAGAGCTTCATACCTGAAGCAGCACCTGAGAGTTCATACAAAGGAGAAACTACATTCATGTCATTTGTGTGGAAAGAGTTTTTCACATCTACAATATTTAAAAGTACATCAGAAAATACACACTGGTGTGAGAGAGTACATGTGCTTTGAGTGTGAGAAGACTTTTACTACAGCAAACTGTTTAAAACTGCATGAGATGATTCACACTGGAGAGAAACCTTACACGTGTTCACACTGTCACAAGAGATTCAGTCAGTCAGGAGACCTGAAAACACATGAGAGGATCCACACTGGAGAGAGAACCTTACAAGTGTTCACACTGTAACAAGAGATTCAGTCAGTCAAGAGACCTGAAAACACATGAGAGGATCCACACTGGAGAGAAACCGTATCACTGCACTGCATGTGGGAAGTGTTTCAATCAATCTTCTGCTCTACACAGACATACAAAAAACATTCACAGTAAGTAGTTCATCTTCAGGTCTGATGTTGCATTCTCTCCAAATGTGACACAATAATGCATCAAGCAATAAAATATCATCTGGATAAATCTATTCTAACCAGTCATAACAAGCGACATGATGAAGAAACGTTATCTAAAGTTTTCACAGTGAATAAAGTTCATCTTCAAAACCAGCAGATTCAACTGAGATTCAGATCAACTCAAAGAAGGAGTTCCTCCCCAAAGAACAATGTCAGAAGGTTTTATTCTTGTATGCCATTTTGCTTCATGATATAAATCATATCATTGTGCTTTCTTATGAGTTTCATAATATATTCAGTTGTCTTATAATGCATATGTGTCACTTGTAGTTTGTTACTCTTTCAAGAAGGAAAGCAGAAGTTTTTACATACTGTTCTTGTTCAGGAAGATGAAGAGACTGTAACACTTTTAAGAGAGACTGAGATTTATTTTTTATTTTGTTCTTCATTGTGTAAGGCCTCTGCAGAACAGACCTACCAAAAAGCTGCAGAATAAACACATTCCCAAAACAGGATCTAAAAATTCCCCCACACAGCCATCACAAGGTGGTAAAACTGACAACACCCTCATTGTCTGGATTAGTTCCTCACAACATGATAATAGCTAATCCAGTCAAGGGAAAATAGTCTCCTTTGTCTCCTTGACAAACTGAAGAGTCATTTAAGCAACATACGGTTAAGAGCTGCCTCGTGGACATTATGCATAAATCCATAGTAGAAGCCCGGAAACAGGAAAAGGCACATTTACGTGACACTCTCCAGGCCTGCAAAACACCCAAGATCCGTACAGCGTGACCCCCGAGGGCAGGGGTCTGCAACCTTCAACATCACAAGAGCCATTTTGACCCCTTTTACACCGGATAAAATTCTTGCACTTTAGGGCTGTGGTTAATTTGATTTTCCATTATGAATTTGACTTCCAAGGATTATGAAAACAAGATATATTGATATGTACAAGATATATTCGAGAGGTAAAGCGATATATTGGAGAAAATCTGGTGTCAGAATTTTGGATCCATGCGTTAGTTCTTAAAGTGACAGCAGCCTGTGGAGTAGTCGTGGCCTAATGGTTAGAGACTTGTAACCCAAATCTGAGACCCTTGAGCAAGGCACCGAACCCCCAACTGCTCTCCAGGTGCTGCCCACTGCTCCAGAGCGATGGTGCGTCTACAAAGGAAGCAGGAAGTGACAAATAAGAAAATAATGAAATTGATGAAAGAAATGATTGAATTGCATCATTTTATGGCTGAATTACAGACATTAACAAATTAATTAGGGGCAATGGAAATTCGGAATCCTGTTCCGAGAGTATGAAATGTTAGATGCTGTAAAAAGATGCATCCTATTTTGAGATTACAAGAGTTCATTGCTTTGTGGTTTTTAACTGCTATATAGATGCCTCGCTTATTTTTGTAAAACCTGGTTAAGAGCAAGAAGATGCATTTTGAATGGAACTTCTAGCCAACCATTTCATAGTGTTTTATCACACCTGTGTAGGGATGTCATATTGTGGTTTTGACATGTACGCATATGCCTCGCTTACGCTTTTGGAAAGGTGTTACTATTTTTTTATATATGTTAAAGTAGAAGTAGACATGCTTGATATTTAGAAGGTGCTGCAATTTTTCCATTTGGACTTTTGACACTGTCTTGTGTAGCTTCTGTGACAAAGGTTGCGCTTCCTGCATGCATGAGAGAAGGCAGGGGCAGAGACATACATGAGGAGGAAGAATGCTGGGAAGTTTTTGATGAGTTTAATGCAAATGATATGCAAGACTATAAAAAGTTTTTTTTAGAAATGTTGTCAGTGCCGACACTTCGTGGTGAAGACTGCTCACTGTTATTTTTGTTATTTGCTTATGAGTTATTGTTTTTAATAAAACGAATCCATTGTATCGGTGATTCGTTAAACTTTTTAAACAAGTCTCGAGTGATTAATTATTAGTAACCAGTTATCTGAACCTGAATAAAACCTTTTTCGAGCTCCAAGTGGTCCGGACTTGACTGAGCAAGGAAGGACACCGGGAGAAAGGATCTGAAGCTTCTAACTACATCTAACCAAATAAGAGGTAATTATATATCGATTGATTATGAATTATTTATGGATGGTAAGGATGTGAATTGTAAGTTTTAGGCCTTTATGCCAGTATACAAGTATAACAAACCCAAAGGTGAGACCCTTGAGCAAGGCACCCAACCAACAACTGCTCCCCAGGCGCTGCCCACTGCTCCAGGTGTGTTTGTTCAACTGATCCTTTGCCAAAAAGGGAAAGAAAGAGAAACAGAATTTTTTAAACTTCATTACAAGCTAAACAATTGTGAAAGTAATTTACTGAAACTCTGGAATTTTCCATAGTGAAAGGCAAAAAAAAAAGAGCTACCATGTTAATCTTACTGCATGCACCCAAGTGTGAAAAGTGGCAAATTTTCTTTTTCTTTTTTAAATTTTTGAGTAGACGTTCAAAAACAGGACCAATTCAACAGATTGAAAGTGATAATGTCTCAGTTTTACTAGAATCCATCTTCTTGTTGTCTTCCTCGGGAGAAGAAAAATTACAATGTCATGTTTCTGCCTTGTAAAATGTAAAACATTAACCTCTTAACATGTTGTTCAAAAGTTTTAGAGAAAGCATAAATACAATCCAACTAGCACTGACTATACAATTAAAAACAATGCCAAAACAAATATTTTATTTTAATTCATTAATATTTATGAAAAACTACTAACAAAAATGTTTTCGGGGAAGTTTAAAGGCAGATGAAAAATAAATTTACATGTAAACAATGAACCAACTCCATAGCGGATTCTAAGTGATCAAGAGCTTAGGACGTTCCGATTCAGCCCATTGCAAGGGTTCATCTGCCAGTAGTGGGCACTCATGCAACGTGATCAATGATGTACATCCGAGTAAACGAGACAGAGGGAAATTTGCAAGTAAAGGGCATAAAAAAATGGACTGGAACACAGCTCCTGATTAGCCAATCCAGCCCTGGTATGTTCCTGGTAAGAGCTGTATGATGAGTTTATGATCATGTGAGGGTGTTTAAACAAGTCAGACATGAACATCAGAATTTCTTCAGGTAAAATTTTAACCTAGATAAAACACAAAAGAAGAATGAAAATACACAAATATTAAAGTCAGCATGAAATCAAAATGTACGATATTTATTTTGTTAGTGCATATTGTTAGTCTTAAGGTAAATAATTAATCCATGCACGTTAATCCTTTGTTTGAGCAAATTTGCCTCATCACACCTGCATCTGAAAGATCTGAAGATGATCTACTCACTGTGATTGTTTTTTGTATGTCTGTGTAGAGCATACGATTGATTGAAACGCTTCCCACATGCAGTGCAGTGGTACGGTTTCTCTCCAGTGTGGATCCTCTCATGTGTTTTCAGATGTATTGACTGACTGAATCTCTGGTCACAGTGTGAACACTTGTAAGGTTTCTCTCCAGTGTGGATCCTCTCATGTGTTTTCAGATGTGATGAGACACTGAATCTCTTGTCACAGTGTGAACACTTGTAAGGCTTCTCTCTCTCTCTTTTTTGAAGGGAAAAAAGTCGCTAAAGGGGTCTGCAATGTTGCTAAGATGGCAACACTGTGCATCTCCATTTCTCCAACTAGGGTTAGGCCACGGGTCAAACAAAAAATACACGCTGCGTTAATCGCGCGTTAAAAAAATTTGTGCCGTTAAAATGAATTTGCGTTAACGCGTTATTAACTTTGACAGCACTAATAATAATAATAAAAACAATGAATTTTAAAATGATATAGAAATTGATTCAAAATGAAATTTAAAACAGTTAACCTGTTAACCAGCGCCCCCCATATTGGGAATCACAGCTGAAAATGACTAACTAACTTAAAATGGTAACAGCTCCTGACTTCAGTGTGCCACACACACAATATTGGTGTCTTTGGAAAGAAGACCCTTTGGGCTTTACTATCCATCATCCAGAGTTGATAATGCTCAAAAATATAAAAAGTTATAGACACTGAAGTGCCTTGATAAAAATTGTACCACACTGAATTTTTTTTTCTGGACTGAAAAAATTGGACTGCTGCTTGGTCCCCCCAGTTAAAAAATCCTATCTGCGCCCCTGATTATAAGGAATATAAGTCAGGGAGGACACACATAATCACAATTCATTTTACCAGTTGATAACTTTTTGTAAGATGTTACTTTTACAATTGACTATTTTACCATTGTTTTTCTTTTTTTGGTTTTTGAGTCCTATATATTGAGTCCTATGTTGCCCTATATAAAAAGTTTAATTATATGGACAAATGTTTGTTGAATTAAACATTGATAAATCTATGAAAAAAAAATATCAAAATAAAACATAAGTGTGAAGCCATTTACAAAATCTCACAGATTGTTTTCATTCAACAATAACAATTGAAATATGTATTTCACCAAGAATTTAACTCTGAACATCGTTGATATGTTTTATTGTTTGTATTTGAATATGTTTGCACATTTATGATTTTAGCGTGTGAATGGGACTTTTATTTTGGAGGGGAGATATGACATCATAAGGCTGTGCCACACTCCTGCTCTGTTGTGATTTGTCTGAAGAAAGGTTTGTGTTTTGAGCATTTGAACTGTTCAGCACTTTATGCTTCTAACGAGAACTCTTAAATTAATGTTTTATTACTGAAAGCAACATTGTAATGCTTTGTATAACATTTTAGAATGTTTTATTTATGTTTTTAAGGAAAGTGCATCTGCACATGAGTAACACATTTATTTTCTTTAATTATTCTCATCTTGTCCAAACTCACAGAAAAACATCCACGTGACACACTATTATAAAGATGGCGTTTATTAAAGAGGAAAGTGAAGACATTAGGATTGCAGAAGTATTCAGCATCAAACATGAAGATCCTGAGGAACAAACAGGTTGGTTTCTTTCTCAAAGCTGAACTCAGTCATTTGATTCTTATTCACAGTACAGCAATACAGAAATGAATCATATTTATGAAGAATGTCATATGATTTTCCTAATTATGGCTTTTATTTGACCTGGAGTGCAGGCCAGGGCCGGTTCTAGATATTAGGAGCTCCCTGTGTGAAATATTATTACAATTTAAAATAATGGTTTTCTATTTTACTATACTTTAAAATATATTTATGTGATGCAAAACTGAATTTTCATCAGCATTACTCCGGTCTTCAGTGTCACATGATCCTACATAAATCATTATAATATGCTGATTTATTATCAACGTTACAAACAGTGCTTAATGCTTTTTTTTCAGGATTTTTTAATTATTAAAAAGATGCTTAAAAATATAAATCTTTTATAAGAATATAAGTGTTCACTATCACTTTTTATCTGTTTAACACATCCTTGCTGAATATTATTATTATTATTTATTTATTTTGATCAAATAAATGCAGGCTTGATGAGCATAATACATTTCTTTCAAAAACATTAAAAATAGTAATGGGTCCAAACTTTTGACCAGTATTGTATCATTTTTCCTAGCTGGGTCTGGGCAGGATTTCTCCTCCCATTTAATCAATATTGACTACAGATATTGTCATATTATTAATATCAATAATATGATATTATGTATTGCATTGTTACCTTAAATATGACATATTTACACAAATCAAGTGTAACAGAAAGACACGATCACTACACAGCAAATTTGAAAGTGTTAAATTCACACTCAGTGTAAAAATTAACACTTTTTCAAGGTTTATATAGGTCCACACTAAATAGTTAAACTAACACTTGAAATAGTGTTACTTTTTTAACACTTCATAGAGTTAAAACAACACTGTAAGTGTTCACCATTAACACTAATTTGGTGTAAAAAGGAGGGAAAACACTAATAGTGTTAAAACTACACTAGGTGTGTCAATAACTTAACACCAAGGAGTTATTTCCAGACTTAATATAGTGTTCATATGAACCCTGATTAGTCATTAATTGTGATCTGCGTTCAGTTCAACTACAAATGCATGTGTATATTCAATAACAGCAACACCTTGTATCAGTTTGAACCTTTATTTTCAAAAACTTAACACTTAAAACAAAGATACAAATTCACCATCATATCACACGTTAAGTCTGCAGGTCAAAAGACTTGTAAAACTTCAAAATACTGGCTGCTAGAAGTGCTCAACTTAGATTATCTTTGTAATTAAAATACACGATGCTCTGAAAAATGTTTTGTCAAAAGTTTGTCAATGCTTTGCATGCAATTCCTTTACTCTTGGCAACTCACTGGTATGACCAACATCAATGTTGTAGACTAGTGTAGCAGGAAGATAAAGACATTGAAAAGGACCTACTCAACAGGTTGAAAACATAGTGGACTTAGAGTTCAATAGTACTCAAGGTGCTGGTTCCTTCAGAAGGGATGAGAAGCTTGTCTGACCACATAAGGTGATCCTGCCCTTGATCCTTCTCAATAGCAGTAGGTATGGCAGGTCCTCCCTCTGACTGAGATGGGTTTCAATACTGGTGCGGGTGCGGGACTGTAAACCGCAAAAACAAACATTTGTTTAAAGAAAAAAGTGAATTACTCTGTGCAATGATGAATGTATGAACTAGTAACGTTTGATGATGAAATGTACTTTAAAGGGTTAGTTCACCCAAAATGAAAATCCTGACATCATTTACTCACCCTCATTGTGTTCCACGCCCGTAAGTCTTTTGCTCATCTTTGAAACAAAAGTGAATATACTTTAGTGAAAACAGAAATTTATGTCCATCCATTGAGTCCACACAGCTACCACTTTGATGCTTCAAAAAGTTCATAAAGAGAGTGTAAAATTAATCTACAGGAATTGAGCAGTTTTGTCCAAATTTTCTGACGAGACATGGTTACCTTATTGAAATTAGGCTTCTATTCACAAGCAGTGATCAGCAAACAAACAGTTCCTGTGAAAGCTCAAACAACACTGCTAACAGAGAATGAACCTCACAGCTTCTCATGCTTGAGCTTCCATTTAAGTTAGCTTTTCTTGTAAAACTAACATTAGCTTTATTTTTTTTCTATTCCATCTACTTATTTCTTAAAAAAAACACTAGGTTTCTTTTTTCTATATTCTATCTACTCGTTTTCTTAAAAAGAAAAAACTTTGTACTGCGTTAGGCTAACCAAGTCTTGTTATAGCACTTGCACGTTGTTGCTCTTTTGTTGGTTTTGATTGCTTCTTATCAGTGTTGGGTGTAACGCGTTACTGTAATTAAATTACTTATCCACTGAAAAAGTAAAGTAAGGGATTACTGTTCATTTTTAGGTAATTAAATTACAGTTAATTATAAAGTACTTGCGTTACATACAGTAAATAATTTCAACGGTTCTAAAATCAATATTGAATTTGAAATGTAAATTTACCGTCTAAAGATAAAATTGAATGCAGCGGCTTTAACCCTCCGCGCGCCGGCTCGTTCATTTTCAGATTTTCCTGATTCACAGAGAAACCTTAAATACTCAGATACATTTAAGACTAAAATCCTTTCCTGCCCCTTTGAGATCCGACGCTAAAGTGCCCTTTTGGTCCGGTGCCCCCGGTCTGCGATTTCTGCCGAGGGTAGGGGTGTGCGATATGAGGATTTTTGATCGTGGACGATAAAAATGTCTCCACGATCTGCTTTTGAAGAAATAGCGTAGAGCGCACATCTATCAGCTGCAGTTCTGGCGCCGCCGTATCAATATACTGTACAACGCCACATAAATTCACATCAGTGTTAACTCAGCGGTAGAGTTACTCTCACGGGACACTGCACTTATTCACAATCACAAAAGTACATTATCTGCATCTGCTTTAAAGTATCATTCGTGTGCTGTTCTGACGAGCGCCTTTTTCTGAGCAAATACACCCAAAGTGCGCTAGATAAAAAGCCCGTCAAACAGCGCCTGATTACTGAACTAAGTTATGTTTTGTGCTAATACTGTCAAAACACACAAGGTTTATGTATAGACTTAGTTGGTTATGTCTAAAATTAAAGTTAACAGCTTAGAGAAACAGATGCGTGTCTGTATATTCTGCTTGCAGGTCTTAAACGGACAGTACTAAACATGCTGCAGACTGTCATTTAAAGGGATAGTTCACCCTAAAATTTAATTTCTGTCATTATTTTTTCACTCACATGTTGTTCCAACCCTGTATTAATTTATTTCTTGTGCTGAACACAAAAGAATACATTTTGAAGAATCTGGGTAACCAAACAGTTGCTGGTCCACATTGACTTTAACAGTAGGAGAAAAAAAATACTATGCAAATCACTGTTGACCAGCAACTGTTTGGTTTTCCACCTTCTTCAAAATAGCGTTTATGTTTAGCAGAAGAAGGAAACTCATCCAGGTTTAAAACAACTTTTGAGGGAGTAAATGAAGGTATAAAAATAAAACACTAGCCTATTTTAATTTTGGGTGAATTATTCCTTTAATGTTAATAAAACACCAAACACAAAGAGAAAAATCACTCGCTACTCTTGACTGAAAAACTTTAATAGAGTTGCTTTAATAGGAATCAGTCTATATAGTGTTTTATTTTTATATTTGTTCATTCAGTTTCTTGAATGCTGCTAAATACACCTATTGTACCTGAAAATAAAACACTGTTTATTTTATTTGTATATTATATGTATTTGTAATGTGTATCTTTGCTCTCATTTTTTAATAACAAAGAAAAAATAATGACAAAGATTTTTATCTTCACCCACTTTGGCCTAAATATCCGCCGTACTTTTTTATATTTTGTTACCTTAAAAGGCTTTGTCTTTATAATAAGGAAATTAGTTTGTCTGTAATGCTCAAACAACTTGCAAAATAGAAAAACCAACATGACAAAGAATCGTGATAAAATTGTGAATCGTGATATTTCTAAAAAAAAATTGTGATATTTTTGCCATATCGCCCTCCCCTAGCCACCCCCCCCCCCCCCCCCCCAAGTCCACGACTGTGCCCTCGTTACGCCATTTTGCCCCTGCCCCTCCGGAGGTCTGTGCACGCCACTGATCTCTGGTATTTTCATAATAATTAAGTGTATTTATAATCCATTTCTAATCGATGCATTAGTAGCCTATGGAACGTATTTTCTGCCTCATTCTGTGACAAGAAGCTACAGAGGGGGACCAAACCCATACAAACACCCCACACCCCATCCACGATTGTGCCCCTCCGGGGGTCTGTGCACGCCACTGATGTTATATAACTGTGTAGTTGATCAAACATATTTAATAGTTATCCCTATAGAAACATGGGATTTGTGCCTATAATGTTTTAAAAATCATAATTTGAAGATCAATGTACCTCATTCATTGATGAATGAAGAAGTTTCAGAGATGTATATATAAAATGTACTAGATGTATTTATAAAACTGCATCAAAATGATTGAAATGTTGTATAGCAATTGTCTACTTTCTGCTGTTACATCAGGGTTCACGTTTATGTCTTTCCACATTTCTTTTTTTATGAGTTAATGAAAATAAACCATTTTTTTCAGAGTTGATTGAAGAAAATGAGGAGAATGAAGAATTGAGTGAAGTTGAGGGAAAAAATCACTTCAGAACTGGAGAAAAACCTTTGAGTTGCTCTCAAACTCAGAAAGATTTAAAGAAAAGAAGAGCCAAGAAATCTTTCACCTGCACTCAGTGTGGAAAGAGATCGACATGCAAATATAATCTTGAGCTTCACATGAGAGTTCATACTGGAGAGAAACCTTACAAGTGTTCACACTGTGACAAGAGATTCAGTCAGTCAGGACCCCTGAAAACACATGAGAGGATCCACACTGGAGAGAAACCTTATAAGTGTTCACACTGTGACAAGAGATTCAGTCAGTCAGGACACCTGAAAACACATGAGATGATCCACACTGGAGAGAAACCTTACAAGTGTTCACACTGTGACAAGATATTCAGTCACTCAGGACCCCTGAAAACACATGAGAGGATTCACACTGGAGAGAAACCTTATAAGTGTTCACACTGTGACAAGAGATTCAGTCAGTCAGGACCCCTGAAAACACACGAGATGATTCACACTGGAGAGAAACCGCACACATGTGATCAGTGCGGGAAGAGTTTCACACTAAAAGGACACCTTACAGAACATATGAGAGTTCACACTGGAGAGAAACCACACACATGTGATCAGTGCGGGAAGAGTTTCACAATAAAAGGAAGTCTTACATCACATATGAGAGTTCACACTGGAGAGAAACCATTCACTTGTGATCAGTGCGGGAAGAGTTTATCACGATCATCACATCTTAAGATACACATGAACATCCACACTAGAGAGAAACTGTATGCATGTGATCAATGCGGGAAAACATTTTTGAGAGCTTCAGACCTGAAGAATCACCTGAGAGTTCATACAAAGGAGAAACAACATTCATGTCATTTGTGTGGAAAGAGTTTTTCACATCTACAAAGTATGAAAATACATCATAAAATACACACTGGTGTGAGAGAGTACATGTGCTTTGAGTGTGAGAAGACTTTTACTACAGCGAACTGTTTAAAACTGCATGAGAGGATTCACACTGGAGAGAAACCTTACACGTGTTCACACTGTCACAAGAGATTCAGACATTCAGGACACCTGAAAACACATGAGAGGATTCACACTGGAGAGAAACCTTACAAGTGTTCCCACTGTGACAAGAGATTCAGACATTCAGGACACCTGAAAACACATGAGAGGATTCACACTGGAGAGAAACCGTATCACTGCACTGCATGTGGGAAGCGTTTCAATCAATCTTCTTCTCTACACAGTCATACAAAAAACAATCACAGTAAGTAGATCATCTTCAGGTCTGATGCTGCGTCCTCTCCAAATGTGACACAATAATGCATCAAGCAATAAAATATCATCCGGATAAATCTGTCATAACAAGCGACATGACAAAGAAACATTATCTAAAGTTTTCACAGTGAATAAAGTTCATCTTCAAAACCAGCAGATTCAACTGAGATCCAGATCAACTCAAAGATGGAGTTCCTCCCCAAAGAACAAAGTCAGAAGGTTTTATTCTTGTATGCCATTTTGCTTCATGATATAAATCATATCATTGTGCTTTCTTATAAGTTTCATATTATGTTAATTTGTCTTATAATGCATATGTGTCACTTGTAGTTTGTTACTCTTTCATGAAGGAAAGCAGGAGTTTTTACAAACTGTTCTTGTTCAGGAAGATGAAGAAGAGACTGTAACACTTTTAAGAGAGACTGAGATTTATGTTTTATTCTGTTCTTCATTGTGTAAGGCCTCTGCAGAACCGACCCACCAAAAAGCTGCAGAATAAACACATTCCCAAAACAGGATCTAAAGATTCCCCCACACAGCCATCACGAGGTGCTAAAACTGACAACATCCTCATTGTCTGGATTAGTTCCTCTCAACATGATAGCTAATCCAATCAAGGGAAAAGAGAACTCCTTTGTCTCGACGAACTGAAGAGTCATTTAAGCAACATACGGTTAAGAGCTGCCTCGTGGACACTATGCATAAATCCATAGTAGAAGCCCGGAAACAGGAAAAGGCACATTTATGTGACACTCTCCAGGCCTGCAAACACCCAAGATCCATACAGCGTGACCCCTCGTGACCCCCGAGGGCAGGGGTCTGCAACCTTCAACATCAAAAGAGCCATTTTGGGCCCTTTCCCACCGGATACAATTCTTGTACTTTAGGGCTGTGCGATTAATTATATTTTCCATTATGAATTTGACTTCCAAGGATTATGAAAACAAGAAAATATTGATATGTACAAGATATATACGAGAGGTAAAGCGATATATTGGGGAAAATCTGGTGTGTCAGAATTTTGGATCCATGCGTTATTTCTTAAAGTGACAGCAGCCTGTGGAGTAGTCGTGGCCTAATGGTTAGAGAGTCGGACTTGTAACCCAAAGCTGAGACCCTTGAGCAAGGCACCGAACCCCCAACTGCTCCCCAGGTGCTGCCCACTGCTCCAGGTGTGTATTCATGATACTGTATGATATCATATCATATGATAGACTTTATTAATCCCACACTGGGGAAATTCACTTGTTACTGCATACTCCACAAGACCAACCACAATACAATGGTTAGAGAGTCGGACTTGTAACCTGTAGGACAAATTGACCTAACTAATATGCAATTTTCTGATCAATCCTCAATTGGGAACGGTAACAAATGACCAGACAAAATAGAGATTGATTTTGACGATTTTATTGTGCAAGGATTACAGAGGAACTGGAGCCGGAAGGTGAAGAAACAGGAGAAGGAACGGCGCAGGCGGGCTCAGAAGGGAAATGGAGAATCCAAAAATCCTCTTCAAACTGAGAACGATGGTGCGTCTACAAAGGAAGCAGGAAGTGACGAATAAGAGAATAATGTAATTGATGAAAGAAATTAATGAATTGCATCATTTTATGGCTGAATTACAGACATTAACAAATGAATTAGGGGCAATGGAAATGTTAGATGCTGTAAAAAGATGCATCCTATTTTGAGATTACAAGTGTTGATTGCTTTGTGGTTTTTAACTGCTATATAGATGCCTCGCTTATTTTTGTAAAACCCGGTTAAGAGCAAGGAGATGCATTTTGTAACATGCATTTTGAATGGAACTTCTAGCCAACCATTTCGTAGTGTTTTTATCACCTGTGTAGGGATGTCATATTGTGGTTTTGACATATACGCATATGCCTCGCTTACGCTTTTGGAAAGGTGTTACTATTTTTTATAAATGTTAGAGTAGAAGTAGACATGCTTGATATTTAGAAGGTGCTGCAATTTTTCCATTTGAACTTTTGACACTGTCTTGTGTAGCTTCTGTGACAAAGGTCTCGCTTCCTGCATGCATGAGAGAAGGCAGGGGCAGAGACATACATGAGGAGGAAGAATGCTGGGAGGTTTTTGATGAGTTTAATGCAAATGATATGCAAGACTATAAAAAGTTTTTTTTAGAAATTTTGTCAGTGCCGACACTTCGTGGTGAAGACTGCTCACTGTTATTTTTGTTATTTGCTTATGAGTTATTGTTTTTAATAAAACAAATCCATTGTATTGGTGATTCGTTAAACTTTTTAAACAAGTCTCTGAGTGATTAATTATTAGTAAACAGTTATCTGAACCTGAATAAAACCTTTTTCGAGCTCCAAGTGGTCTGGACTTGACTGAGCAAGGAAGGACACCGGGAGAAAGGATCTGAAGCTTCTAACTACATCTAACCAAATAAGAGGTAATTATATATCGATTGATTATGAATTATTTATGGATGGTGAGGATGTGAATTGTAAGTTTTAGGCCTTTATACCGGTATACAAGTATAACAAACCCAAAGGTGAGACCCTTGAGCAAGGCACCAAACCAACAACTGCTCCCCAGGTGCTGCCCACTGCTTCAGGTGTGTTTGTTCAAGTTCAAGTTTAAGTTCAAGATTTATTTGTCACATTTGCTCCATGGACAGTGCAATATTATAGAAAACAACACAAAGAAGTATACATAAAATTAAATGAATAAAAAAAAGATATAAAGAACAAAATATAAAATGTGCATGATAGTATACTGTAGACTTAAATATTAAGATAAGATAAGCATGACTGTACAAGAGAGGAATGTGCAAATAGGTTGTACATGGTTGACGTAGCAGCAATCTCAAAAAAATAAGATACCAAAACACAGAAAGTGATGTGTGCAAATGACACTGTCAGTATGAGGTAGAGAATAATGAGTGTGAGTATCTTATTGATTGTGAGTGATTAATAAGTGAAGTCATGGTGATGTTAAGAGGCTGAGTTTGAGTTCGGGAGTCTGATGGCCTGGGGGAAGAAGTCTCTCAGTTTTTGCCAACAGGCTGCGGAAGCGCTTACCAGATGGCAGCAGAGTGAAGAGACAGTTTCCAGGGTGATTTGAGTCCTTGATGATTTTGACAGCTTTGCTGCTGCAGCGTTTGATGTAGATGTCCTGCAGAGAGGGGAGAGCAGACCCAGAGATACGCTCAGCTAAGCGCACAACTCTCTGCAAGGCTTTGCAATCTTGACTGGAGCTGTTTCCATACCACACTGAGATACACGGAGTCAATACACTTTCTATGGTCCCTGAATAGAAAGTTTTCAGGATTGTTGGTGAGACCCGGAATTTCCTCAGCTGTCGCAGATGGTACAGTCTTTGCCTGGCTTTCTTGACCTGTGTTTGAATGTGTGTAGTCCATGTCAGGTCCTCGGAGAGGTTTACACCGAGGTACTTGAAGCTGCTTACTCTCTCCACAGGGGTCCCGCTGATCATAAGAGGAGTGTAGGGCAGCAGGTGTTTCTTTCTGAAGTCTACAATCAGCTCTTTAGTTTTGCTCACGTTCAGAAAGAGACAGTTGTCCTGGCACCATGATGCAAGTCTCTCTACCTCATCCAAGTATGCGGTCTCATCATTGTTGGAAATGAGGCCCAGAACCACAGTATCATCAGCAAATTTGATAATAGAAGTGGAGCTGTGAGAGGACACACAGTCGTGTGTGTAGAGAGAGTAGAGCAGGGGACTCAGAACACAGCTCTGCGGGGCTCCTACGTTCAGGGTGATGGAGTTTGAGGTGTACTGGCCTACCTTCACCACTTGAGGTCTGCCGGTGAGGAAGTCTTGAATCCAGGCCGAGGCCTGTGAGTTTATTAGTCAGCTTGATGGGGACTATGGTGTTGAAAGCTGAGCTATAGTCTATGAATAGCAGTCTTTCATAGTTCCCATTGCTGCTGTCAATGTGTGTGAGGGAGGAGTGGAGTATGTGAGAGATGGCATCATCAGTTGATCTATTGGAGCGATATACAAACTGGAGAGGGTCCAAAGTAACAGGGATGGAGGAGCTAATGTGGCTCTTAACAAGTCTCTCAAAAACCTTCATGACTATTGATGTGAGGGCCACTGGTCGATAGTCATTCAGGCAAGAGGGTTTATTGTTCTTAGGCACAGGGATGATGATGGATTTTTTAAAGGAGGTGGGAACCACAGAGGTAGCAAGGGACTCATTGAAGATAGAAGTGAACAACCCAGCAAGCTGATCAGCGCATGATCTCAGAACCCGGCCTGTGATCCCGTCAGGTCCAGCCGCTTTCCTGATGTTCACTCCCTTTAGTGCCCTCCGAACCTCGTCCTCCGACACGGTGATCACATGATTCTCGCTTCTCTGCCTTCTGCTTCCTGACGCGCTGCTCAGCAGAGCCGCGCTGCCGCCGTTGCAATCAAAGCGGCCGTAGAAGGTGTTTAACTCGTCGGCCAGCGACGGATCTGCTCTCACCTCCGCGGAGGATTTGTAAGGATTTCGAAGGCAGGATTTCGAAGGCACAGATGTTCCTTAGTCCCTGCCACATGCGTCGAGAGTCATTGAGCTGAAAATGAGACTCAATTCTCTCTTTGTATCAATGTTTGGCGGCACTTACAGCTCGTCTGAGAGCATAACACGCTGCTTTATACTTGCACATATTCCCAGACAAAAGAGCCTCGTTGTATGCGGCAGTGCGTTTGTTAACTGCATCACGGATTGTTCTGTCCACCCACCGTTTGATCTATTGGAGCGATAGATTGTAACCAAAGTTACAAATGTAACTTTTTTAAAACAATTTAATAACATAGTGATAAAACATGTATAGCCTGAATGCACTGTAAGTCGCTTTGGTATTTGGGTCATTCTTCAATTTGTAAAAATGCTTGTTTGTTTTTTTCTAATAAAATATAATGCTATGCATTTAAAATTAGTTTAATATGCTATATCCATTAAAATGAAAGCTTAAGAACATTTAGATTTTTAAATAATTTCAATCAAACACTGGTGACACGTATGTCTATGTCATTTTGAAGTAGCACCACAGACGTAATATATAACACCAGACTTTATATCGCAAGTTACTATAGGCGCTGTGGTGTTACCAGAAAAGACAATAACACCACAGACAGGGCCTGCCTCCCAATGTGCATACTATCCATCCTAAATTCTGTGATAGTAGTAATTTTCAATGCTATTTAGGGTAGATATGGTGGATAGTATGCACGACATGTGAAATTATCAGAAGTTTAGCTAACTTTAAGAAAATGAATAAGAAAGTATGCACCCCTCTTATCAAGCAGCACCTGCAGTGACCTTTACACACAGGAAGTAGTCCTAATAGAATTCCCCCTTCTCTTAAAGGGGCAACATCCATTGTTGTAACACCACATACATGAATTTGGGGGACAACTTTTTTCTTAAATATAACAAATGTAACTTTTTTAAAACAATTTAATAACATAGTGATAAAACATGTATAGCCCGAATGCACTGTAAGTCGCTTTGGATACAAGCGTCTGATAAATGTAAAATGTAAATGTAATAAAATTGTACTTTAAATAAAATCTATATTCACAATATAACCACTTTATTTGTGTTAAAAATGTTATATTGTTGCAATTACATTCCATGATACCTCTCTAAGGTATGGCGGGAACATCCATATTTTGTTACAACTGCAATCTCTAAAACTCAATTAAATATGTATTTCAAAACAAAAATGTATCTATTAACAGTGCACAAATTGTTTTTAGCCTACAGAATATAAACATGCAAACATTTTATGATTTATTGGTATTTAAAGTTTATTTCAACTGTTGTAAAATAGAGGGCCACCACAAATGAAGAATGACCCATTTATTTTAAGTAGGCTAAATGTTAGTATTTTTATTATTTGCCTGTGTGCAGTTATGCTACTGGTATTGTACTCTGCACAATATGCTAACGATCATTTACTTTTTCTTTGGTTTGTGTCTGCATTGCCAGTTCTGTGTGCTTTAAAATGGCATGATGAAGGACACATGCCAGACATGTGATGTTCATCAGCTGCAGAGGAACTAAAATGACACAAGGATGTGCCACAACGAGCTAAAAAATAAGCCTCTGACACTCATTTATATTTTGATTACAGTGTGCACTATTTACTTTGTAAATAAATTGCAAATAAAACATCTGTTTTTTAAATCTCATAATATTCTCTCTCATCTCCACCTTGAGAGGTCCATTAGGAGGCTGGATCTTTATATGCCCAGGTGTGAAGCACATCAGTATTTATGGCCATTGACACTCCCTCACACATGGTCTTTCCACAACAAAAAGTGTCTTACAACTGTTAAATCACTATATTGTTTAATGTGAATAAGTGAGCAGTATGGTTTTCACATCTTTTTGTAGCAAACTTTCTAGTCTACAACATCCAATACTCAAAAGTCTTGTTATGTTTAGTATGAGTTTTCTGACCTTATTTCAGTGACTTAAAAAATAAAAACAGTCACCTGCTCGGTTTCTAAATTAATTAATCGTTTGAGAATTTTTATTTCTAATTCTAACATTATTCTGTTTCTTTATTAAAATAACAGCAGATATCTAAGAAGAAAAAAACATTTGAAAGTATAAAGTCAGAAAAATGCACATGTTTGTAACAAACAACCCTCAGTCTGTTGACACCAATGAAATGAGCTTTAAATGATCATTTTCAGGAGATCTGAAGACATCAGCATAATAAATGAGGTGAAAACAGCAACTATTGACATGAAATAAAGAGTGTTTTCAGCAGCTGTTAATATTGATGAGTCTCAGACGATCAACACTCATTCAACAAGACATTCAGGATCATCAGCAGATCATCTCACTTTATTCTGAGTGTTTGCTGTTAGAAACTGATTATAAGAGTCAGGATATAAGATACAAGCCTATAAAACATGCTCTACTGAAAGATAATACTGTTATTATCACAATATGACATGAAACATCAATAATAACACAACAATAACACAAACACTAATGACACTCATCTTCATCAACCACTACAGGTTACAGCAGTCCATATGAATCTAAATATAGTCTGCTTTTATGATAACTATACATTCATTTCAATAATCAACTTAGATCAAAGAAGACAAAGATCATAAACCTTTTAAAATAAAGCAGCACAAGGAATATGTATTGTTTCCATTGTCAAACTTTACTCATATTTATCTATATTAACATAGATTTAAAATGCCTCACGTGGCTCATTATAGGCTCAGCGTAAAGTATTTATCAGTTTCTGCGCCAGTATATTTTAACAATGTAAAGTAACAAATCTGATCTGTCAAAGATGTCAGAAGAGTAGAAATAAAATCACAGCAGAAACACTTGAGATAGATTCTTCAGTGAAGCTCCTCCCACAAGAATCACATCATCAGTGAAGCTCCGCCCACAAGAATCACATCATCAGTGAAGCTCCTCCCACAGTAATTCAGCAATAAATGCTGGAAGATGTCCATCAGTTCAGAAGTGAAGACGAGCATCAGAGCATCAGGAAGAGCTGAAATCTGCAAAGACTGAGTTTATTAAAGAGGACAGAGAGAAGATGAGAGATCCAGAACCCTGCAGAATCAAACACACTGAAGATACTGAACAACAAACAGGTTGGTGTTTATTTTTCTGTCTTTATTAATAGTGCTGATGGTTATAAAGCTTCAAGCAGATTTAGATTTGCTGTAATAGGAAATAATCTTTAGAGCTCTGCAATAATACAGCTGAAGCATCAAATAATAAGCAGAGCTGTTGCACATGAGAAACTTCAAACAGCGCTGATGTAGAAAACCAGAAGTAATGATAACTACAGGATAACATGCTGCTGTGCAGAAATAGACAAATGTTATTACCTCATTCATTTCAGGGTTTGTACGACCTTTTGAGAGAGAAATTCAAACACTTTTCAGTGACAACACAACTATTTACAGCACGTTACTCTCTAAAAATTATTCTATTTAAATTTTATTTTTAATAACATTTTTGTGGTAAATAAACAATTATTTAAAATAAAATTACATCAAATAACCACTATAACCAGTAGATAGCAGCAACTTATTGGCTTATTAGTCATTAATTTTTACCTTCTGCTTTATATTTTGAAATTATAATTCACTATTATAAAATATAAAATCATCAAGAAATAAAATGTCAAATATTTTGCACTTTGTTTATGATTTAAGAAAAGTCACAAAATGCCTTGAAACAAACTTTTCTTTTTTTTGAACTGAATCACAGATCAAGAGTGTTTCTTAATTTGTAACTGACCTTTGTTCTTTGTTCTGTAATCTCTCTCTGCTTGACCATCTCTGCCACATATGTATAAAACTAAATTTTTTTTTTTTTTTTTTTTTTCTAATTTAACATTTTAATTTCATTGAGAATTGTATTAAACATGGACTTTACTTTCAGTAAAAACATCTAATTTTGTAAATGTAAGCTATTAATTTAAATTAGAGACAAACGCAAACTGTGTGCTTAATGCAAATGGATACATTAACAAAATCAGGTGATAATGTTCGTCCATCTATACAAATGTCTCTTTATGTATAGAGACAAAAGAATGATGTTAATCTCCATCAGTTTTAGTGATCGAGTAGATTTGCAAAGACACTGATGGAAGATAAACCACAAAAAATCTTCAGCTTTTGCTTTTATTTCTAATCAAACGCAAAACCTCTTTAAGCAAATGTGTTAAATCTTATCTTATCTTTTCTGATGAGTTAAAAACGTCTGTCCTGATGTGGACACACCCAGTAATTGAGAAACGCCCTCTTTTTGTTCTGCGTCCGGAAGATGAAAACACTTCAGTTCATTCCAAGAAGACAACAAGACTCCAGCGTTATCTTCACTTACTGCCTTCATCTGATTGATTTATTATTATTATTATTATTATTGGCAGTATCAGAATACGAGCACACTTAAAATGACATGATGTTACACACTCTTGTACAGTAGGTGGCGGTATGCGCCTAAAAGTTGTTTGCAATCCGCCATTAACCAAGAGAAGAAGAGAACTGAGAGAAAGTAGTATTGTAGCAGTAATGAAGTACTCGCTTCTCAGCAAAGCTCTGTTGTTGTAGATCATTAAATCGTGATGTTGTCTCAGAAGTCTGTCTGAAGTCTCTTTCGGAGGAACAAACGCTGTCTGTAAAGTCATTGTCTGATAAAGGAGCGAGTCATAAAGCTTTCGGACGCAGCGTCGAGTCTGAGGAGAGGTCAGTAATTCACGCTGTTTCACATAGAAACACAAACATGAGACACATTTTCCATGTTTGGACTGATAATGTGCTGTTACTGAATGTCTCGTGATCACTGAGTGTAATGCATTGCTGCTAATGCTTCTCTTCTCTTTATTGATTTATCTGTGGCAGATCAGATTTGTTATAGTCGCTTTTAAAGTTAGTTTTAGCTTCTGTATTATTATTAGTTATTGTAAAGTCTTATTTAATGTTTTCTGTTCTCATGTCAGATATGTATAGCTATGTGTAGATAAGCGCTAATGTTGTTTAAGGGATCGTCTACAAATTCCAGTCATAGTGCAAAAACAAAACATTAACTACGTCCAGTTATTAATTCAAATGAGTGATTTTTACAAAGTTGTAGTAAATGCTGAGTCCAGACTGACTTACTGAATGTGAGCTACAACATTTGTAATGTGGGCTCTTTTGCTGAATCACAGTAATTATGTTATAATTGAGTACTGCACATGTATAAAGAGGTAATTGAGTATGGCTCTTGTGTAATGAGTATAGGGTTGTAACTGTAGGAGATTTTCACAGTATGTGTTAAACAATAATTATTATCAGTAACAAAGACTCTTAAAAGAATAAGAACAAGTTATTTGAGTGAACAAATCCTTTATTGCAACAAACTTGAAACCATTTTAATTAAATAATTGAAGTCTCCCTTCTGAAAAATAAATAAATAAATGTAAAATTAATAAATAAATAAAGCTATAACACTTATGTACAACCCCAAATCAGAAAAAGTTGGGACAGTATGGAAAACGCAAATAAAAAAAGAAAGTAGTGATTTCTAAATTTACTTTGACTTGTATTTCATTGCAGACAATATGAACACAAAATATTTCATGTTTTGTCTGGTCAACTTCATGTCATTTGTAAATATACATCCTTTCCTGTCATTCAGACCTGCAACACATTCCAAAAAAAGTTGGGACAGTAAAGCATTTACCACTTTGTAATGTTGCCATTCCTTTTCACAACACTTAAAAGACGTTTAGGGACTGAAGACACCAAGTGATGAAGTGTTTCAGGTGTAATTTTGTCCCATTCTTCCTGCAAACAAGTCTTAAGGTGGGTAACAGTACGGGGTCTTCATGTCGCATTTTGCGCTTCAAAATGTGCCACACATTCTCTATTGGAGACAGGTCGGGACTGCAGGCAGGCCAGTCAAGTACCCATACCCTCTTCCTCCGCAGCCAGGACTTTGTAATGTGTGCAGAATGTGGTTTTGCATTGTCTTGTTGAAATATGCATGGACGTCCCTGGAAAAGATGTCTTCTTGAAGGCAGCATATTGTGCTCCAAAATCTCTATGTACTTTTCAGCATTAATGGTGGCATCACAGAAGTGAAAGTTACCTTTGCCAAGGGCACTGACACAACCCAATACCATGACAGACCCTGGCTTTTGGACTTGTTGCTGGTAACAGTCTGGATGATCCTTTTCTTCTTTGGTCCGGAGCACACGGCGTCCATTCCTCCCAAAAAATACCTGAAATACTGATTCATCTGACCACAGTACACGTTTCCACTGTGTGATGGTCCATCCCAGATGCCTCCGAGCCCAGAGAAGTCGACGGCGCTTCTGGACACTGTTAACATAGGGCTTCCTTTTGGCACAGTACAGTTTTAACTGGCATTTGTGGATGTAACTACGTATTGTGGTACTTGACAAAGGTTTGCCAAAGTAGTCCTGAGCCCATGTGGTGATATCGCTTATAGATGAATGACGATTCTTGATGCAGTGCCGCCTGAGGGATCGGAGATCACGGTTGATCAGCTTAGGCTTGCGCCCTTGTCCTTTACGCACTGAAATTCCTCCAGATTCCTTGAATCTTTTAATTATGTTATGCACTGTTGAAGGTGAAATATCCAAATCTCTTCCTATCTTTCTTTGAGGAACATTGTTTTTAAACATTTCAATAATTTTCTCACGTATTTGTTGGCAAACTGGCGATCCTCGGCCCATCTTTGCTCCTAAAGGACTAGACCATTCTTGGATGCTGCTTTTGTACCAAATCATAATTACAATCACATGTTGACACCAACTGTTTCAAATCACATCATTATTTAACCAATTTACCTCATTACTAGCCATAAATTGCTCCTGCCCCAACTTTTTTTGGAATGTGTTGCAGGTCTGAATGACAGGAAAGGATGTATATTTACAAATGACATGAAGTTGACCAGACAAAACATGAAATATGTTGTGTTCATATTGTCTGCAATGAAATACAAGTCAACGTAAATTTAGAAATCACTACTTTCTTTTTTTATTTGCATTTTCCATACTGTCCCAACTTTTTCTGATTTGGGGTTGTATATCTATATCACACTTTAACATTTTAATTAATGTTTAAAATGTTATCAAATGAACATTTAACAACTTTTATTTTTGGGAAAGTGCTGCACAACACATTTACATTTAGTCATTTGGCAGACGCTTTTATCCAAAGCGACTTACAATTGGGGAATACATAAAGCGATTCATCTTGAAAAGGCAATCAGTAGGGCTGTAGTACTCGAGTCCGGTCTCGGACTCGAGTCCGGTCTGGACTCGAGACGTTTTTCTATCGTCTCGGACTTGTCTTGGACTCGTTGGTATTTGGACTCGGACTTGTCTCGGACTTGGTCATTGGACTCGCCAAATGTTCTAGTTGGTCTCGACCGAGTCCAGCTATACATGCTTTTTTTTTTTTTCTTTCAAAACAAAACCATTAATCTGTCTCGCTTGTTCAGAAAATGGGTAATGTAATTGGTTTAGTTCCATCTAGAACGGGCATTGCCATTGGTCGCCTGGTAAATGCACAGCTGCGTGCCTGTGTCATATGCCTGGCTCCGAGTATGCGCGCTGTGTGGAGGCATAAATCATTTTTATTTTGGCCAAAGACGCAATGTCGGAAACCTGTGAAGAACTACTACTCTGTCTGATATTTCATGTTTGCATCAGGGTGACAGGCTGAAAACTGCTGTTCTCTGTTTTACAGAGCCTTTATAGTTAATAATAGCACTCTAGGTGTTATACCTTCAGTCATTTTGAATTTGAATTACTTGAAAAAAAATTAAGTATTTTTCTTGTATTATTTCTGAACATATAACATGCATAAGAAAAGTTTGTACAAGATGTAGTTGTAGTTCATGCATCTTTTCTGCAAAGATATTTAGCGATTTGTTTAACATTTAAATCATGTTGACAACTGCATGTGTGGTGCACTTAGAATAGAGTTTTCTTTAACTAGAGGGTTAATAAAGAAAAAGTAGCTTGAATCATGTTGTAGTTATATTTTCAAGTTGACTAGTTAAAATCGTACAAAATCGAGAATTGGTCAAATGTTCTGAGACAATCAAAAAATTTCTTTATTTTTTCAATCTTTAATTGTCTGTTCTCTATAACTGAACTAAATGAACACCTGTAACACTGTCTATATCCCCCATCCCCGGGGGATGTATATATTATATAGCACCTATATTATATGGCCTAAGGCAAAGAGCAAACAAATGCATGCGTGGCCACACACAGATACACAGACCTGAAGGTGTTTATATGTTATACAGCCTTGCTTGGGAGGGTTATATTGTACTATGGTTTCTTTAGGACAGGGGTCTTGAAACTTGGTCCTGGAGGGCTGGTGTCCTGCAGAGTCCAGCTCCAACCCTTATCAAACACACCTGAAATAGCTAATCTAAGCATACTAGAAAATTTCAGGCAGGTGTTTTGAGGCAAGTTGGAGCTAAACTCTGCAGGACACTGGCCTTCTAGGACTGAGTTTGGACACCCTGCTTTAGAACAAGTAACAAGTTAAAGAATGGGAACTTATGTTGCTTGTTATTTGTAATATTTTCCATTGGCAGCACAGAATGTGATTGTTACACTATAATAAAAATACTAAAAATGTGAAGTTGCACTTCAGCTTATGTGACTTTAGTGAAATTGCTAAACCTAAAGTAAAGAAAATAGCCTTATTTGATCCTACAGTGTTGCTGCACATGCTTTTAGATCATTACAAATAATAATGCAGAATGATTATCTTAGAATAGAAGATATGCTGTCTCTTGTATCACATAAATTATAGTTCAGTATGTGGTTTTGAAGAAGATTATTTTTTTCTTTCTTTTCTTTTCTCGTCTCATTTGGACTTGGACTTGACTTGGACTCGAACCTCTTTGGACTTGGACTTGACTTGGACTCGAACCTCTTTGGACTCGGTCTTGACTGGGACTCGATAGTCCTGGTCTTGGACTTGTCTTGGACTCGACAAAGGTGGACTTGACTACAGCCCTAGCAATCAGACAGAGCAAGTGCTCGTAACACCAAGTCTCAGTCATTGTTCAAATAAGTACAAGCTAGCAAGGGAAGGAGAGAAAGATAAAGGGAAAGTGTTTTTTTTAGAACAAGTTTAGGATGAAGTCAAGTAGTGCCAAAAGAGATGAGTTTTCAGTTGTTGCTTGAAGATTGACAGGGATCCAGCATTCCGGATAGGGGTGGGAAGATTATTCCACCATCCAGGAATGGTGAATGAGAATGTTCTGGAGCGGGATTTTGAGCCTCTCTGTGATGGTACCACAAGGCGTCCGTGCAGCTACCGTTGGATCATCTGGTTGAAAAGAGAGATAGAGCTGTGTGTCATCGGCGTAGCAATCATCGGCGTAGCAATGGTAGGAGAAGCCATGTGCCTGTATGATGGGACCCAGTGATGTAGTGTATGTGGAGAAGAGGAGGGGTCCAAGAACCGATCCCTGAGGAACCCCAGTGACCAGTTGATGTGCTTTGGATACCTCCCCTCCCCAGGCCACCCTGAAAGACCTACCGGTGAGATAGGATTCAAACCAGCGAAGTGGAATCCCAGTGATGCCCAGCGATGAGAGGGTGGACAGGAGGATCTGATGATTGACAGTGTCAAAAGCAGCAGCTAGATCCAGCAGAATGAGGACTGATGATTTGGAATCGGCTTTTGCAATTCGCAGGGCTTCAGTGACAGTCGCACAGTGTGATATGCAATGATCTTATAGGATTGCTCAAATCGTGCAGTGTGTCTCGGGCTTAAGCTGCCAGTAACTTAATAAAACAAGGAAACCTCAAAATGTAGATCTGTATGCAGGTGGGAGGTACTTTATCAGAATGAAACAAACAAAGACAATGAGAAATTTAAGTGGTTTTATTCTGCATTTACATTCTTGTGACATTTTATATAAAATTGCTGTTTGGAACACTTACAAAATGTTGATATTTATTATTTAACTAATTTCTTGATGTTTGTTTGCTTTTTTTTTATAATTATTATAAAATTGTACAAGTAAACCCCATACAGGTGAAAACACAAAAAAGTCATAGAATTATTTCCTTTGTGGTCCTTTTTTATGTCCAATAAAAACTATTATTTGCATATGTTTATCAGTTTTTTTTTTTTTTTTTAAGAAATCACTATTAGGTTATATATGTCTTCACTCAGTTTTTCACCACACTCATCTACTATAAGGAATATAAATCAGGGAGGACACACATAATCACAATTCATTTTGCCAGTTGATAACGTTTTGTAAAATGTTACTTTTACCATTGACTATTTTACCACTGTTTTTTTTGTCTGTTGCCCTATATAAAAAGTTTAATTATATGGACAAATGTTTGTTGAATTAAACATTGATAAATCTATTAAAGAAAAAGATCAAATAAAACATAAGTGTGAAGCCATTTACAAAATCTCACAGATTGTTTTCATTCAACAATAACAATTTAAATGTGTATTTCACCAAGAATTTAACTCTGAACATCGTTCATATGTTTTATTTCTATTTGAATATGTCTGCACATTTCTGATTTTAGCGTGTGACTTTTATTTTGAAGGGGAGATATGACATCATAAGGCTGTGCCACACTCCTGCTCTGTTGTGATTTGTCTGAAGAAAGGTTTGTGTTTTGAGCATTTGAACTGTTCAGGCACTTTATGCTTCTAACGAGAACTCTTAAAATTAATGTTTTATTACTTAAAGCAACATTGTAATGCTTTGTGTAACATTTTAGAAGGTTTTATTTATTTATGTTTTTAAGGAAAGTGCATCTGCACATGAGTAACACATTTATTTTCTTTGTTAATTATTCTCATCTTGTCCAAACTCACAGAAAAACATCCACGTGACACACTATTATAAAGATGCCGTTTATTAAAGAGGAAAGTGAAGACATTAGGATTGCAGAAGTATTCAGCATCAAACATGAAGATCCTGAGGAACAAACAGGTTGGTTTCTTTCTCAAAGCTGAACTCAGTCATTTGATTCTTATTCACAGTACAGCTCTACAGAAATGAATCATATTTATGAAGAATGTCATATGATTTTCCTAATTATGGCTTTTATTTGACCTGGGGTTTAGGCCGGGGCCGGTTCTAGACATTAGGATTCCTAACCTTTTTATTTAAACAACATTCAATTTTGTATATTTTTACTTATACAGGACTTTCTTTTTTTATTTGCGTTTTCCATACTGTCCCAACTTTTTCTGATTTGGGGTTGTAGGTCCACACTAAATAGTTAAACTAACACTTGAAATAGTGTTACTTTTTTAACACTTCATAGAGTTAAAACAACACTGTAAGTGTTCACCATTAACACTAATTTGGTGTAAAAAAGGAGGGAAACACTAATAGTGTTAAAACTACACTAGGTGTGTCAATAACTTAACACCAAGGAAGTTATTTCCAGACTTAATATAGTGTTCATATTAACCCTGATTTGTCATTAAATGTGATCTGCGTTCAGTTCAACTACAAATGCATGTGTATATTCAATAACAGCCAACACGTTGTATCAGTTTGAACCTTTATTTTCAAAAACTTAACAACACTTAAAACAAAGATACAAATTTACCATCATATCACACGTTAAGTCTGCAGGTCAAAAGACCTGTAAAACTTCAAAATGCTGGCAAAGTGCTCAACTTAAAATATCTTTGTAATTAAAATACATGATGATACATGATTTTTCTATATTCTATCTACTCGTTTTCTTTAAAAAAAAAATTAAAAACTTTGTGTACTGCGTTAGGCTAACCAAGACTTGTTATAGCACTTGCACGTTGTTGCTCTTTTGTTGGTTTTGATTGCTTCTTATCAGTGTTGGGTGTAACGCGTTACTGTAATTAAATTACTTATCCACTGAAAAAGTAAAGTAAGGGATTACTGTTCATTTTTAGGTAATTAAATTACAGTTACTTATAAAGTACTTGCGTTACATACAGTAAATAATTCAACGGTTCTAAAATCAATATTGAATTTGAAATGTAAACTTACCGTCTAAAGATAAAATTGAATGCAGCGGCTTTAACCCTCCACGCGCCGGCTCGTTCATTTTCAGATCTTCCTGATTCACAGAGAAACCTTAAATACTCAGATACATTTAAGACTAAAATCCTTTCCTGCCCCTTTGAGGTCCGACCCTAAAGTGCCCTTTTGGTCCGGTGCCCCCGGTCTGCGATTTCTGCCGAGGGTAGGGGTGTGCGATATGAGGATTTTTGATCATGGACGATAAAAATGTCTCCACGATCTGCTTTTGAAGAAATAGCATAGAGCGCACATCTATCAGCTGCAGTTCTGGCGCCGCCGTATCAATATACTGTACAACGCCACATAAATTCACATCAGTGTTAATTCAGCGGTAGAGTTACTCTCACGGGACACTGCACTTATTCACAATCACAAAAGTACATTATCTGCATCTGCTTTAAAGTATCATTCGTGTGCTGTTCTGACGAGCGCCTTTTTCTGAGCAAATACACCCAAAGCGCGCTAGATAAAAAGCCTGTCAAACAGCGCCTGATTACTGAACTAAGTTATGTTTTGTGCTAATACTGTCAAAACACACAAGGTTTATGTATAGACTCAGTTGGTTATGTCTAAAATGAAAGTAAACAGCTTAGAGAAACAGATGCGTGTCTGTATATTCTGCTTGCAGGTCTTAAAGGGACAGTACTAAACATGCTGCCGCTTGTCATTAAAGGGATAGTTCACCCTAAAATGTAATTTCTGTCATTATTTTTTCACTCACATGTGGTCCTAAACCTGTATTAATTTATTTCTTGTGCTGAACACAAAAGAAGATATTTTGAAGAATCTGAGTAACCAAACAGTTGCTGGTCCACATTGACTTTAACAGTAGGAGAAAAAAAATACTATGTAAGTCACTGTTGACCAGCAACTGTTTGGTTTTCCACCTTCAAAATAGCGTTTATGTTTAGCAGAAGAAGGAAATTCAGGTTTAAAACAACTTTTGAGGGAGTAAATGAAGGTATAAAAATAAAACACTAGCCTATTTTAATTTTCGGGTGAATTATTCCTTTAATGTTAATAAAACACCAAACACAAAGAGAAAAATCACTCGCTACTCTTGACTGAAAAACTTTAATAGAGTTGCTTTAATAGGAATCAGTCTATATAGTGTTTTATTTTTATATTTGTTCATTCAGTTTCTTGAATGCTGCTAAATACACCTATTGTACCTGAAAATAAAACACTGTTTATTTTATTTGTATATTATGTGTATTTGTAATGTGTATCTTTGCTCTCATTTTTTAATAACAAAGAAAAAATAATGACAAAGATTTTTATCTTCACCCACTTTGGCCTAAATATCCGCCGTACTTTTTTATATTTTGTTACCTTAAAAGGCTTTGTCTTTATAATAAGGAAATTAGTTTGTCTGTAATGCTCAAACAACTTGCAAAATAGAAAAACCAACATGACAAAGAATCGTGATAAAATTGTGAATCATGATATTTAAAAAAAAAAAAAAGTGATATTTTTGCCATATCGCCCACCCCTAGCCACCCCCCCCCCCACCCCACCCCAATCCAATCCACGATTGTGCCCCTCCGGGGGTCTGTGCACGCCACTGATGTTATATAACTGTGTAGTTGATCAAACATATTTAATAGTTCTCTCTATAGAAACATGGGATTTGTGCCTATGTTTTAAAAATCATAATTTGAAGATCAATGTACCTCATTCATTGATGAATGAAGAAGTTTCAGAGATGTGTATATATAAAATGTACTAGATGTATTTATAAAACTGCATCAAAATGATTGAAATGTTGTATAGCAATTGTCTACTTTCTGCTGTTACATCAGGATTCACGTTTATGTCTTTCCACATTTCTTTTTTTATGAGTTAATGAAAATAAACCATTTTTACTTTTATTTCAGAGTTGATTGAAGAAAATGAGGAGAATGAAGAATTGAGTGAAGTTGAGGGAATAAATCACTTCAGAACTGGAGTAAAACCTTTGAAGAAAAGAAGAGCAAAGAAATCTTTCACCTGCACTCAGTGTGGAAAGAGATGGACATGCAAATATAGTCTTGAGCTTCACATGAGAGTTCATACTGGAGAGAAACCTTACAAGTGTTCACACTGTGACAAGAGATTCAGTCGGTCAGGACACCTGAAAACACATGAGATGATTCACACTGGAGAGAAACCGCACACATGTGATGAGTGCGGGAAGAGTTTCACACGAAAAGGAGACCTTACAGACCACATGAGAGTTCATACTGGAGAGAAACCTTTCACTTGTGATCAGTGCGGGAAGAGTTTCACACAATCAGCACACCTTAAGAGACACATGAACATCCACACTAGAGAGAAACTGTATGCATGTGATCAATGCGGGAAAACATTTTTTAGAGCTTTAGACCTGAAGCAGCACCTGAGAGTTCATACAAAGGAGAAACCACATTCATGTCATTTGTGTGGAAAGAGTTTTTCACATCTACACAGTTTGAAAATACATCATAAAATACACACTGGTGTGAGAGAGTACATGTGCTTTGAGTGTGAGAAAACTTTTACTACAGCGAACTGTTTAAAACAGCATGAGATGATTCACACTGGAGAGAAACCTTACAAGTGTTCACACTGTGACAAGAGATTCAGACATTCATCAAATCTGAAAACACATGAGAGGATTCACACTGGAGAGAAACCGTATCACTGCACTGCATGTGGGAAGTGTTTCAATCAATCTTCTGCTCTACACAGTCATACAAAAAACATTCACAGTAAGTAGATCATCTTCAGGTCTGATGCTGCGTCCTCTCCAAATGTGACACAATAATGCATCAAGCAATAAAATATAATCTGGATAAATCTGTCATAACAAGCGACATGACGAAGAAACGTTATCTAAAGTTTTCACAGTGAATAAAGTTCATCTTCAAAACCAGCAGATTCAACTGAGATTCAGATCAACTTAAAGATGGAGTTCCTCCCCAAAGAACAATGGGTCTCATTCACTAAACATGCGTACGCACAAATTTTTGCGTGAAATGTGCGTACGGACGTTTTCACGAATAAATCATGATTCATCAAAAACTTTCGTACTAAAATTTATTCTAAATGTACGAAAAAATTCAAGAACAACTTATACCACACGTACGCAATAATCATGTACGCCCGGGGCCTTATAAGCATGTATAAAAGAACCCTACATATAATTAGATATGTTATTTACAGGGTGGGTGAAAAGTAACTAGACATTAAAATGGATTATAAAGTATAATTAGAGGTCCAATTTTATATATATATATATATAAAATTAGATGTCCAAACAACTAATCACCTGATCTATCCTTATATAAATGGTGATTATTGTGTCTCACCTTGTGTTTGGAGGCATGGCACACTTGGTACTGCTTGAAGACATTGCAGCGCGTGCCAAGGAGAGAGCGCGTCTTTAGAGAGCGCACAGATATGTTTGCTGAGAGTGACGAATGGCTGTTCAGTTACACCAGTGGATACACTTTTAAATAGCACATTTTTTCTGGCTTCCACCTCCGATATCAAAACCTCACGTTCATTATCGTTAAAGGTCTTTTTCTTTGTCTTTTGTTTCGGTGCCATAATTGTCTTTCTCTGGAGGAGTCCGCTTTGCGGAAAGCCCTTATATGGAGCTGGTTTGGGCGTGTATTATGCTAATTACTAACCTCGTGCACGCGGGCGCTCATTTAGAAGATTCCAAATTCACTAACAGAAGAACGAGTTTAAGAACAAGCTCATGTGCGTACGCACGTGTTGTGAATTAGGCGGAAAGTTTTCGTGAGATGTTCAAATGTGCGTATAAATACGAAAAACGTACGCAATTATTAGTGAATGAGACCCAATGTCAGAAGGTTTTATTCTTGTATATCATTTTGCTTCATGATATAAATTATATCATTGTGCTTTCTTATGAGTTTCATATTATGTTAATTTGTCTTATAATGCATATGTGTCACTTGTAGTTTGTTACTCTTTCATGAAGGAAAGCAGAAGTTTTTACAAACTGTTCTTATTCAGGAAGATGAAGAAGAGACTGTAACACTTTTAAGAGAGACTGAGATTTATGTTTTATTCTGTTCTTCATTGTGTAAGGCCTCTGCAGAACTGACCCACCAAAAAGCTGCAGAATAAACACATTCCCAAAACAGGATCTAAAGATTCCCCCACACAGCCATCACGAGGTGGTAAAACTGACAACACCCTCATTGTCTGGATTAGTTCCTCTCAACATGATAATAGCTAATCCAATCAAGGGAAAAGAGAACTCCTTTGTCTCAATGAACTGAAGAGTCATTTAAGCAACATACCTCTCCAGGCCTGCAGACACCCAAGATCCAGTGTGACCCCTCATGACCCCCGAGGGCAGGGGTCTGCAACCTGACACAAATGTCAATTATAATCATGACAACACTGGGTGAAACTGTTGAAGTGTCTCAAGTCAGATATGATTGTGTAATTCTTACCTGTAAGAAGAAGTGATGGTGTTACAACTGAAATGCTTCTGCGGTAATCTGAAATTAACTAATTTCTTGATGTTTGCTGATGTTTGTTTGCTTTGTTTTTAGACTATTTGTATAAAATTGTACAAGTAAACCCCATACAGGCGAAAACACACAAAATAAGTCATATAATTATTTCCTTTGTGGTCCTCTTTTATGTCCAATAAAAACTATTATTTGCATGTGTTTATCAGTGTGTTTTTCTTTAAGAAATCACTATTAGGTTATATGGCACATGTCTTCACTCAGTTTTTCACCACACTCATCTACTATAAGGAATATAAATCAGGGAGGACACACATAATCAAAATTCATTTTACCAGTTGATAACGTTTTGTAAAATGTTTATTTTATCATTGATTATTTTACCATTGTTTTTTGTTGAGTCTGTTGCCCTATATAAAAAGTTTAATTATATGGACAAATGTTTGTTGAATTAAACATCGATAAATCGATTAAAGAAAAAGATCAAATAAAACATATAAGTGTGAAGCCATTTACAAAATCTCACAGATTGTTTTCATTCAACAATAACAATTTAAATGTGTATTTCACCAAGAATTTAACTCTGAACATTGTTCATATGTTTTATTGTTTCTATTTGAATATGTCTGCACATTTCTGATTTTAGCATGTGAACGGGACTTTTATTTTGGAGGGGATATATGACATCATAAGGCTGCGCCACACTCCTGCTCTGTTGTGATTAGGGGTGTACGATACTGCAAATTTTGGTATCGATCCGATACCAAGTAAATACAGGGCCAGTATCGCCGATACCGATACTTGTCATTTAAAAATACATACATTTAAATGACCAACAACAATTAAAAAAATTACAATAACTAATGTTGATATGACTAATATTATATTCACCTTAAAGCTACGTGGATATTATTTGCCTTTCTAAAAGGACTTTGCAGGCAGAGGAGCCCAGAACATGAAAGCAATGCACAGTTTCATGTTAAGTACCCAGCCATGTGGGGCCCAAAGGGGCTGCATCTGGGCTGATTTCTGGGGCCCACCTGGGCTACCCAACTGGGACCCAGCTAATTTTGTCCTCAGTTTCCATGGTGGCCCAACATGGGTTAGCCCACATGGGTTTATGATGGGCTCCATATAGGGCCCATTTGGGTAATCCCATGTGGGGCCCATAGGAGACTGCTTACATGGGTTTATGATGGGCCCTTGATAGGCTCCATATAGAGCCCATTTGGGTAATCACATGTGGGGCCCATAGGAGACTGCTTACATGGGTTAATGATGGCACCCAGCTAAGTTTTATGTAGGTCTCTTATGGGCCACAACAGCTATATATATGGGCTAACATACTTGTTTGTTTGGGTTACCTTATTTTACAGTAAACCCCTAAATACAAATACTACATTTAACCCACTAAAGTACAGTAAAATGTGAAATGTATTGCTTCAATGAAGAAAGACCAGTAGTTCATGCTTTCATTTATTAAGAACTTTTTAAAACTCAAAGTGCAGTAATGCTCCAGCAACATATGTTATAATAACCTCTTGAACTGAAGAGTTCCAAAAACAAAAGACAAAGCAACAGTGTAGCTCCTCAGTCCTCCGTTCTCACTCTCCCAGTGGCCCTTTGAAAAGATAAAACAAATTAATATATGTTGCCACTCGTTTTATTAAAATATCTAAAATGATATATAATACATATAAAATAAATGTTATATTTTTAATTTAAACATGTCAGATTAGCCTTTAGTACCTCACATCACGTTGTTAATCAGTGGTTCTCAACCACATTCCTGGAGCCCCCCAAAACTGCACATTTTGCATGTCTCTTTAATCAAACACACCTGACTTAGGTCATCAGTTTATTAGTGGATAATCCAAGACCTGGGGTCGGTTGCATAAACAGCCACTATGTTAAGACCGTATCTTAACTAGTTTAACCAACTAACAGTTAATCAATGTGTGGTAATCATTCTGTCTTTGATTCAAATGAGGCTATTATACTTTTCTATGTAACTGACTTTACAAAGTTATGACCAGTCTTTGAGGAAAGAGAAACAACAATAACAGATGACTAACTTTTAAGACTAGTCTAAGCAATTTATGCAACAGGCACCTGAAGTGGGTGTCATTAAAGGGGCTCCAGGAATATAGTTGAGAACCACTGATGTAGAATATGTTCACAGAGACACTCCATTAAACAACTCCACCAAAAACCAGTAAGTGACAGCAATAGGTCTAAAAGCTGATTTATACTTCTGCGTCAGACATAAGCCGTAGGCTGTACATCGGTTTTCATTTATACTTCTGCACGTCAACGTGCAGTACACATGCAGACCGCTAGTCTGCAGTGTCCACGGGCATGTTGCTTGTGTAACCCGCAGTACCACGGCAAAAGCCGAAGAAGAAGCAGCTTGTCAGAGAAGCATCAGTCGTGACGGCGGCAAATAATATCCAAGAACAGATCATTTATTTAAAACTACAAAAAAGAGACGACAATGGAACAGGAGAAGATGCATTCTTTCAAACTCCACAAGGATTGTACCGTAAGTGTGAGTATAATGCTATGTTGTATAATAAATGATAAGACACTTACTTGTTCTTTGCTTTGATTTATTTTAAATATGAAGGTGTAACATTAAAGTGCAAAAATCACACACAAAACAAATACATAGGGAGGGAGGGGTTCTAGCACACCAATCACAGCATAGAACACGCTGTTAGATTTTTGGAGAGGTGCATGTCAGGCAACGGCGTAAGCTGCGCGTACTACACAGCCTATGGTGTAGCTATGGTGTATGTTTGACACAGAAGTATAAATTGGGCTTAAGAGTGAACATAGTAATATTTTTTTAATTTTTTTGCATCTCTTACCCATCTTGCTCTCCACCACGTGCCCTCACAGTCCGGTTTCCTCCCCTGTCCCTGGCACCAATGAGCCACTTTGACACGGCCTTTTCTGCTTCTTTTCTGTTTATTTGGTTCGTAAGGGCATTTATTTTCAAGCTGCCTGTGAAATACATATAAACAAAGAGCATAATAGAGAGATTAAATTCCATATTTGACCACTTGCATCAAAGAAGCAGTTCTCCAATTTGACTGTTTTCCACAAAACAATGGTATCAAATAAAATATTGATATATGTCTGTGTTTTTCATTTTTTCCAACCATGGAAAGAGTCTGTAAACACTGTCACAATGCTCATTTACATCAGAAAAGCCACTTAATTACTAAAAACAGTGGTGGCCAAAATGATTAGAACACTAGTATTTTCAGCAGCTAAAAATGGTTTTAAGTCAGTTATTTCTATCTTTTGCTGAAGTGTGTCAGTAAGAAATATCAGTTTACATTTCCAAACATTCATTTAGTCATTAATTGTAATAATCCAGTGAGATTTTTGTGCTCCGCACAGAGATCTGATCTGATCATCATCAGTCTGTCTGGAATGACATGAAGAAACAGAACAAACTGAGACTAAATCCAGAAGAACTGTGGCAACGTCTCCAAAATGCTTCAAGAAACCTACCTGACAAAAAATCTCACTGGATTATTACAATTAATGGCAAAATAAGTGTTTGGAAATGTAAACTGATATTTCCTACTGACACACTACAGCAAAAGATAGACATAACTGACTCAAAAACACTTTTTAGCTGCTGAAAATACCAGTGTTCTAGTACACCTTTCTCAATCCCGCCCCCTTTCCTCTCTCCCACTATGCTTCCTGTCATTACTCTGTCCTATCAAAATACAAGCAAAAATGTCAAAAATACATCTTTAAAAAACAACCCACCCCTAAAACTACCCATCTCCACCTCCTGGATCAACCTGTTCCAATTACTCTTATACATATTGTTGTTACAAAATGTAGTTATATAATTCCTGTTACACGAGTACTTATTGAAGTGAAAAAAAAGTGTTGTTACCAATGTTCTGTTACACATTTGTACTTTCACATACCATTCTGAGTGTTGTTTCATGTGTGTAGATACAGAAATAGTACAGCTGTAGATACTATGAACCAATGTGTACTTACACTGTGGTTACATACTACGTACACATCTAGTTAGAACACGGGTATTAGGGACACAATATAAAGTGGGAGTAGGGATGTCAACGATTAATCAACGATCGATTTATTGTCGATAAGAGATGTAATCGATAAAAGCTATCGATGGTTGATTAAGCAGTTTCATTTTGGGGTGCGTGCGTCTCGTGCGCAAAACACGTGCAAACGGCTGTGAGTGACGGTGAAGGAGCTGGATCTTACAAGAAAATAATTTACTAATGTACAAACTACGCTTTTAATATGATCCAAACTTTAAAAGTACATTAAAACAGATACAGTACAAAGTTATTTTGTATTGAAATATAGTAATAAGTCATGTTCAATTATAATTTCCCTAGATAATTATTGCATATCGGGCACTTCGCTTTGACAGGGCTGTACACGCGAGCAGGACAGTCTATTCATTCATACAACTTGTTAATTCGTTCCTACGACATATTAATTTGTGGCAGCTGTCCATGTTTCATTAATTTGTTCCCTAGAAAACCCATGATTTAACTCCATAGTATTTAACTCATTAGTAATTTAAGTCATAGTAACGAATTCTTAATTCATGGCCACGAAATCTTTCATTTCCCCCCACACGTTTACCACAGTAAGAGATGCGAAATCAGTGATTGAAAGTGAACAACAATAAAATAAACCTGCGAATCTAGAGGGTGAGACAGTGAGGATTTGGGAAAAGAAACAATAAATATTATTAAATTCGTGACCATCTGGAAAAACAGAACACAAAGCCGCGTTTGGCTTGATTTAAATGTATGCGCTCGGCATGAATCAAAAACCATGGTCGCGATGTAACATTTGCCTGCTAACCAATTATTTATCTTATTAACAAAGCTTCGTACCTCACTTGTGTCATAATACTCACATTAAAATGTTTCAAATGGGTAACAGTGTGTTTGTAGCAACGCCGGTGGTTCTGGAAGCGGATCACTGACCGCATGTCACAGCCCCACGCGCCGTACTTGCGTTTGGGATCATTTTTAAAAAAATCCTGATAATGTCAATTGCAAACATTGATATGATGTTTTAAAAATAAAAAAGCGAGCACCATGAAACCATTTAAAAAGGTGCATTCAGCGGTCTCCGTGACAGGATATGAAACAGCACATAAAGTATAACGATCCCGTGCGTAACTACGGCGCGCTCTCTTCCTTTTAAAGTCTTAATTAAAACAATAAATAAACAATAATATCCTGGCCAGAGGAGAACTGGCCCCCCGACTGAGCCTGGTTTCTCCCAAGGTTTTTTTTTCTCCACTCTGTCTCAGAGGGAGTTTTGGTTCCTTGCCGCTGTCGCCTCTGGCTTGCTCAGTTGGGGACACTTAATTTCTAGCGATTATCGTCAATTGGATTTCACAGATACTATTTAAACTATACTGAGCTAGACAATGACATCTCTGAATTCAATAATGAAATGCCTTTAACTGAAAATTGAGTGTTTAATCTTATTATTATACATTACTGACACTCTATCCTCCAACTTGATACTGTTAAGTGCTTTGACACAATCTGTATTGTTAAAAGCGCTATATAAATAAAGGTGACTTGACTTGACTTGACTTTTATCAAATGATCATAATCACATCCATTCATTTTACCATCCTGCCACTAGCCTTTTATTTAGACTAAAAACCCTTTTCATTCGGGTGAGGAAGCTGGCGTTTTGAGTGGCCATACCACATCTCAGTGTGGTATGGAAACAGCTCCAGTCAAGACTGCAAAGCCTTGCAGAGAGTTGTGCGCTTAGCTGAGCGTATCTCTGGGTCGGCTCTCCCCTCTCTGCAGGACATCTACATCAAACGATGCAGAGGCAGAGCTGACAAAATCATCAAAGACTCGAATCACCCTGGAAACTGTCTTTTCACTAGGCTGCCATCTGGTAAGCGCTTCCGCTGCCTGATGGCAAAAACAGAGAGACTCAGGAGGAGTTTCTTCCCCACGGCCATCAGGCTCCTGAACTCAAAGTCAGCCTCTTAAAAACATCATCTGACTTACTTCAAATCACTAATCACACACTCATTATTACTCTCTACCTCATAACTGTCAGTGTCATTTGCTCATTTGCACACTTGCACACTTGCACACAACACGTTCTGTATCTCGTAAATCGTATCTTATTTTTATATTTATTTATTTTTTGTGATTGGCTGCTTCATGTCAACCATGTATAACCTGTTGCACATTCCTCTCTGTACAGTCATGCTTATATTAATATTTAATTCTACAGCTTACTGTCATGCACATTCTTTTACATTTTATATTTTATTCTTTATATCTTATTTTTCATTCATCTTATCTTATGTTTACTTCCCTTGTGTTGTTTTTTTTCAATATTTGCACTGTCCATGGAGCGGACCCGACTCTCATTTCACTGCTGGTTATACAGTCTCTGTATAGTCGTGTATGTGACAAATAAAACTTGAAACTTGAAACTTGAAACTTGAACTTGAAACTTGGCATTTGCACATCCTGTCATGCCGGTGACTATGCCACTGCAATAGAGCATTTTGCAGTAAAAAGGTTAATGATTAATCGATCGTTAATTTAAACGACGATCGATTATGGAAATTATTGAAAATTGACATCCCTAGTCTGAATAAAAAAAGACTGCTCTTTGTCACTTTAAATAGAATAGTCTTGATAATAGGGATGGGCGATATGGGCTTAAAAATATATCACGATATTTTGTTATTTATTGCGATAACGATATCAATGACGATAATTCAGGGAATCCTGTTTCTTTAGAGAAAAGTATTATCTTTCCTATTTTTACCCCAAATAGGGTGTTGTGAGCATTACTGAGTACACACGTAATGCAATGACTGTTTAATTCATACTGGACGCCGGAGGGCGCTCTTGCGCAGAAACTCCACCATATCCATAGCAGAAGTAATACTACTGACAACGCTCCATGAAGGTATCCAGTTATCGCTGAATAAAACGCACAACGGAGATAAGAAAAATTTTAACTGATGAAACTTAAAGACAATAAACATACGATTGCACAAAATATATGGTTTATCTGTGTTCTTCAATCTTGGGTACTTTTATAAGGAAAGTATATTTATAATGCAATGCTAATCGACATAGCCTTTATCACTGTATATAATACTATCATTTTGTAATATGAAACCATGTCTGGTCACAAAAAGAAGTATTTAAAACACTCTAATATGTTAAGTTCATTTGGAGGAAAAGCATGTCAATAAATGATATCTTTGTTGGACAACAGGTTTGTAAACAGACTCATACACATGCAAAACTGTGTCGCACACATACTGTACTACATTTATTCAGACCGATTTTTTTTGAGCACTGTCCAGCCCTAACCAAACCAGTTACAGATTGTAAAAGGAGCTTGAGCTCATCATTTAGCAATATACTCCTCAGTTTCACTTCTGCCTTCCGCGATGTCGCTCCGCACTGTCGCACACAGAAATATGTCAACAACTAGACTTTATCGTTATTATCGCGGGAAGACTAATTCTTATCCTGGGGAACATTTTTACCGGTATATCGCAAACGATAATATATCGCCCATCCCTACTTGATAAGCTCTTTGCACTACACCATTTATATTCTGCACTGTTTGTTTGTTTGTTTGTTTATCTCACTGGTTTGCACTATCTACCATGTGCCTTATGCTACTTTATCCATTTTTTATATATATTTTTTTTTTCTACATGTCCTTATTTGTATATTTGTAATAGTTGCATTTGTGTGTACATATATATATATATTTGATTTGTACTTATCTCTATTTTTGCATTCTACTGTTAGTGTTTAGTGTTATCTGTATGCACCAGGGAGTAAGAGAGTAACGCAATTTCAATTCTCTATGTATGTACGATACATGTGGCAGAATTGACAATAAAGCTGACTTTGACTTTTTTTGACTTTGACTTTATAGATGAAAAATGTTCTAAGATATTTAGTCTTGTTTCCTGGGGGATTTTCCTTTTAAGTGCATTTTACATAAAGCAAGTAAAATTGTCCACCATAGGGTAAGAAAAATAATCTTAATGCAAACGGAAATAAGAATATTTTTAATTTCTTACCCCATTGGCAGATAATTTGCAAAATAAGAAAAATGCACTTTAAACATCGGAGATGCAGAGTACATTATAAGTCCGCTGTATGCAAATTTTAAGGAAAGTGTGCATCCCTCTCACACTCCTTCTGAGAATGTTTTCCTGAGCACAAATCTGCCAAAGAGGAGTTTCACAGGACTGTAAGTCAGTGGTGTAGAAATCAGTTTAAATGAGGCTAATCTGATAAATGACGTTCACTTGATAACATCTTTCTGTGACGTCTGGAAGTAACCCAATAATCAGAATTTCCTTCAGGATTTCCAGTGTATTTGGATGCATTGATGACAAGCATAACTCCATCATCGCACCTTCTGAAAATTAAACTAATTACTGTATGCAATGGAAGGAGATGGAGGAGTAGTAGCAACGAGATGCCGTAACCACAGCTGTTAAATAAACTAATTATTCACAATTTTTTGGTCATCTTTATTTCCTAATACAAAAGCAAAAGTTATTCTTTTTACTTTTGGATTTGAGAAATCTTCCAATACTTGGCCATCTCCTCTTCATCTGTCAGTGGTGCTGGTGCAGGTTCTCCCTCTGCCTTCTTGCTGTCGATAAATCAGTAGTTCATTTTATTACTCTAATTAAGAAATGTAACAGGTTGGATTATAGAATATTTAATTATGTGAAAAGAGTGTTAAACAATGGAAAAAGCAGCAGCGCATTGAAATAAACACTGAATGATATTTAATGTCAAATGTTTGTAAAGTCATTTAGCCCACACCCATGAACCTTTAATGCTTAAAGCCTAACTTGATTGAATAGTGTTTTTATACTTAATTTTTAGCTGCTACCACGTTCTTGATTCTTTTTTCTGTCTTTTTCCTTTTTTTGGCCATGGCATACCATTAAAATGAATATTAGTTCAATAATTTACAGTTTTCACCTCTGATATTATAACAATTAAGTTATTGACAGTTATTAAGAATTAAAGTTACGTATTGACTCGGACGTACGCGGACGTCTTTTTGGCGGGAGCTGTTGCCATGGTGAATCGTAATTTCACAGCTCCACTGATCATGACTTTTCATAGTTGTGGTGCACGCGCTTAACTCTGAGTCAACCTACTTAGGGTTGAATAAACTAACACAATTCAGCCGTTCTGAAACTGAAAACTCTTAAAGAGTTCCCATCTCACGGTAAGTCAACTCAGAGTTCAAGTTTAAATGGCCTTATTGAAACGGGCCCCAGGTAAACATGAACTGAGTCTCCACATGCATCACAGCCATTTTGGGGCCGTTTACACCTGGTCACTTCATGCGTTTTTTCTGATTGGATAGCTATCCGATCCTGAAAAGACTAGGTGTAAATGCCCTCCGAAACGCATTCGAGACAGATATAAATCCGATCGCTCAAACCACTTCAGGAGGTGGTCTGGGCCGCATTCCAGGCGAAACTGGACAAGTATAAATGCATCTGGTTGTTGAAACCACATATGCTAATTTTACTCCTCCGAAAATATTAAAATAATAAACGTGTGAGAGCGTTTTATAGGCTATATGGCATGTTATGGTCAGATATGACTGCGCTAATGCAACAAGCATCACCGCAGACGAGTAAGCTGAGCATCTCTTCAGAAAGCCGACGCGCAAACTGCTGCGAATGAAACTGAAAGTAAAGTCAAAAGTCAAAGTCAGCTTTATTGTCAATTCTGCCACATGTACCTGTCACGGATCTGTGTGGTGCACACACAATAGCCACACGAAGACGAAGGTTTGAAGGGAATTGATATTTAATAGAATCCAAGATGAGGAAGTTCAGCACACACAGGGTAACATCAACAATAACCGACAACTGGAACTAAACAGACAGGAACTAATATAGTGCAGATAATGAGGGGCAGACAGGTGGACACAATGAAGGTGATTAACTAATGAGATAATGAACTAATGAGAACATACACACAGGTAGACAACAGAACCAAAGTCCAATGGGTTGTGACAGTTCGCCCCCCTCCCAGAAGGCGCGACCTCGCGTCATAGAGAAGAAGGGAGGGACGGAGGGGGACTATGGAGGTGGAAAAAGGAGTGGACGTGGGATGGAATCAGGTGATTGGAGGAGGTTCAGGAGGTGGCCGGATGATCGGGAGGAGGACGACTAACAGAGTCCAGGGTGGTGATGATGGAGGGAGGAGCCAGGAAGGAGACAGGAGGGACTTGGAGCAGGAGGAGCCAGGTGAGACCCAGGCCACAGTCACGATGGTGGCCCACGGAGGAGTCGACGGAGGGAGGAGCCATGATGGAGGAGTGACCGCCGACTCCATGGGGCCGACCAACGGTGGCGGAGCAGGTGGTGGTGGAGCCCGAGGCGGCGACAGAGAGCCGAAGAGCCAGGGTGACGCCGAAGATCCGGAGGGCCAAGGTGGAGCCGGAGGCTTCCGCAACCGAGGTGAAGGCAGAGCTCCGGAAGGCCGCGGCGGAGCAGGAGCGACAGAGGACTGAGGTGGAGCTGGAGGGAAGGAGGAGCCCAACGTAGCCAGAGGGACGAAGGGACGAGGCGTAGCCGGAGGAGTGTAGTCCCGAGGTGGAGGTAGGGGGACGACTGACCAAGGCGGAGCCGGAGGGACGAGGGAGCCTGGTGGAGCTGGTGGACTGACGGGCTCCGGTGGAGACGAGGGAGCTGGAAGCCATGGTGGAGCCGCTGGGTCGTAGGATCGAGGCGGAGTCTGGGTCTCGGAGGCCGAAGGCGGAGTCGAGGGATCCTCCTGACTCAACGACAAAGGAGCTGGAGATCGACAGACCAGCGGCGAGCCCACGCCACAGATGGTGAGCTGAGGGTGAGCAGAGCGGCTGGTGCAATCCAGCGATGATGGCGTTGAGAAATGGAACAGGTCTATGAGAGGTGGTGGGAGAGGGAGGTTGGGTGGGATATCTTGCCAATCCGATAGTTCTGAAGAAGGTCGAATGAAGATTCTTTCTGTATCCAAGTCAATTAGAATTTCCGAGTCCAGTGTGAGCTCACCCTCAGCGATGGCGCCATGGGCGGGGCTTTCCATAGCCCCTGCGATCTCCACAGCTGTATCCATCCGCGCTCGTGCTGTCGGCTCTCGCACCTGGTCAGACACTTGGGGCTCAGGCTCCGGGGCGATTGTCAGCTCTGTCGCTCCTGGTGGTGATGGCTCAACGCTCGCGGCAGGCTCAGGCTCTCTGTCTGCGGTGGGCACAAACAGCTCCGCGCTGTGAGGTGGTGGTTGACTGGGCTCTGGGTCTCGAGTGGGGCTGGTGTCATTATCCGCAATGTCCACTGTGAGATGCGATTTGCAGGACACCAGCACCCACTCGACGAATGCAGCGAAGCTCTCTCGAGGACCATCCCCAGACAACTGCGCTCGTGTGGAGGTGTTCAGTCCGGCTTGATAAAACGAGCAGAGGCAGCTGTCCGGGTAGTGTGTGTAATTAGATAGAAACACAAAGTCCTCGGTGTGGTCCTCGAGAGATCGTTCCCCCTGCTCCAGCAGGAGGATGAGGACGGCGGGATCATCCATAACGTAAAAATAAAAACTGACAAAAGGAGAAACAAAATGAGGGGAAACACGCCGCTATACTTTCTTTTATAGGGTCGGTTATTCTGTCACGGATCTGTGTGGTGCACACACAATAGCCACACGAAGACGAAGGTTTGAAGGGAATTGATATTTAAAGGAGACACTTCAATTAATACAAAAAGATTTTAAAAATAGATTTTGGTGACCCAATAGATAAAACACACTTAAAAAGGTCAGAGGGACTCAAATCGTACCGGTTTCATGGAATGACTGAGGAGAAGAGATTTTGAAGCTCAAAAATAATCCAGCGATCATAAAACGTACTTCGCACAGCTCCAAGAGGTAAATAAAGGCCTTCTGAAGTGAATCACTTAATTTGTGTAGGACAAATATTCTTTTTTAAAACTTTCTAAAGCAAAACAACTAGCTTCTGGAGCCATGCGGATACGCATTTGACTTGCGTTAACTTGCGTGACGTAGTGCACACTCCTGTGATGTGCTGCGCAGCTCATGTGCTCAGAATGCGTTGTGTTGCGTAGAACATCATAAGAGTGTGCAATACGTCACAGAAGTTAACGCAAGTCAAATGCAAATGACCGCCAAAATCACACCCACTATTTACTGCCATTATGTTATCTATAACATGTAAAACGGGAACATGAACGGATTATTCTAAAAGCGACTCATGTAAACACCTTAATCATAATATTGTCTTATTCAGAATAAGGTAAATAATTAGATTACTGATGTCCATGTAAACGTAGTCATTAACTCCCTGACAGTAATGCTGCATTCACGTGCAATCTGAATTATTGTAAATACGAGCTTCCTAGTCGTAAATTGGACATGAACGGCCTTAGAGAGGCCTTATATTAATCCGACTAGGAAACTCGTATTTACGATAATTCACATAGCACGTGAACGCCGCAGAATTACACGCTGATGTGAGCATATACATGATGGTGCTAGTCGCTACTGCCCAATAAAATGATGGTTTAAGGGCTGTAGACATTCGTCACAACGAAGGTGTTCCCATAGTGACTGCTATCGCAGTGTAAGTGAACCTATGAAAGGGAACCACCACAGTGTCTTGTCATCAGAACACAGGATTTGTGTCGATTGTAAGTGACATTGTAATTCTGTTTCTTTCTTCTTGTCTTCACCACCTGGCTACTGTTGTAAAATTTTGAGAGATTCAATAAAAAAAATAAGATAAATCTTGCTGTAATCTGGCCTGTTATTTGTAGAGTATTTTATTCATCACTATTTCCTCTCTGTGCTGCGATTTCTTCCTTCCTGCAAAATAATTCAACACAAAAGCATTTACTGAGCTCTCATGATTGCAGATTGTTCCAGATCAATGTGAATCATCAGATTGTCAAATCAAGTCACCTTTATTTATATAAGCACTTTATACTATACAGATTGTGTCAAAGTAGCTTTACAGTGTTAAACAGGAAAAACGTGTGCTGATAATGCAAGAGGACAATAGGTTCAGTTTTCCAGTTAAAGTCAGTTCATTGTTGATTCAGTGATGTCATCGTCCAGATCAGTTCAGTTCAAATAGAATCTGTGCAATCAAGTCCACGATACTGACGGAAATTAAGTGCCCCCAATTAAGCAAGCCAAAGGTGGCAGTCGCAAGGAACCAAAACTCCATCAGTGACAGAAATGGAGAGAGAGAAAAAAAAAACCTTGGGAGAGAACAGGCTCAGACGGGGGTCAGAATTTGGATTGTGTGAAGCTGAAAAACTGAAAAACACCAGCGCTTCTCACACAGATGATCTGAAGAAGAATTGCAGCAGGGGCAGCAAACACTGCAAACTCAACAATAATCACAATCTCTGCGAGTGACAGATGATAGACACAATCAAGAGAAGAAGAAAAACAGACTCAGTCTGTGAAACTGGGAATGAAATGAAAGGTGTAAAACGACGAACAATGTAAAGATGTGTGTGGTACCTCCGAATAATGATCCAGCAGTAACTGAAGTCAGTAGGACTGCTGTGATCATGTCTGTTAGTTCAGTTCAAACATAATAAACATACAGTATAAACCAAACATCACCATCACATCATACTTAAATTCAACATCAAATGATGAAAGCACTTACACTGTTTCATGAGTCCATCATCTACTATCATGCTAATCTCAAGGTGTCACGAGAAACATTTACCGTCTGATTAAGGCTTTTGAGTTGATCTGAATCTCACAGTACAAGTGATGCATGCATTATAAGACAATTGAACACAATATCAAACTCATAAGAAAACACAGCGATATCATTTATATCATGAAGCAAAATGATACACAAGAATAAAACTATTTGACATTGTTCTTTGGGGAGGAACTCCATCTTTGAGTTGATTTGAATCTCACAGTTGAATCTGCTGATTTTGAAGATGAACTATATTCAGTGTGAAAACTTTAGATAATGTTTCTTTGTCATGTCACTTGTAATGTCTGATTAGGACAGATTTATCCAGATGATATTTTATTGTTTGATGCATTATTGTGTCACTTTTGTTGAGGATGCTCATCAGACCTGAAAGTGCTGGATCTGAAGATGATCTACTTACTGTGATAGTTTTTTGTATGAATGTGTAGAGCTGATGATTGAATGAAACTCTTCCCGCATGCAGTGCAGTGATACGGTTTCTCTCCAGTGTGGATGCTCTCGTGTCTTTTAAGGCTTCCTGACTGACTGAATCTCTTGTCACAGTGTGAACACTTGTATGGTTTTTCTCCAGTGTGGATCCTCTGGTGCCGTTTTAAACACTTTGCTGAAGTAAAAGTCCTCTCACACTCAAAGCATATGAACTCTCTCACAGCAGTATGTATTTTCTGATGTTCTTTCAAATTTTCTATACGTGAAAAACTCTTTCCACACAAATAACATGAATGTGGCTTTTCCGTTGAATGAACTGTCAGGTGCTTCTTCAGGTTTGAAGGCCTCAAAAATGTTTTGCTGCATTGATCACATGTGTACAGTTTCTCTCTAGTGTGGATGTTCCTGTGTTTCTTAAGGCTTGCTGAGTGTGCAAAACTCTTCCCGCACTGACCACATGTATACGGTTTCTCTCCAGTGTGGATGTTCATGTGATACTTAAGATGATGTTTGTGTGAGAAACTCTTCCCGCACTGATCACACGTGTATGGTTTCTCTCCAGTATGAAATGTCATGTGACGCTCAAGACTATATTTGTGTGTCAAACACTTTCCACACTGAGTGCAGGTGAAAGATTTCTTGGCTCTTCTTTTCTTTAAATCTTTCTGTTTGGTTTGAGAGCAACTCAAAGTTTTTTCTCCAGTTTTGACATTATTTTTCTCCTCAACTTCTCTCGAGTCTCCATTCTCCTTGTTTTCTTCAATCAACTCTAAAAATGAAAGTAAAAAATGGTTTATTTTCAGTATCTCGTAAAAAGCAGAGAAATGTGGACATAAAAATTAAACCTGACATAAAAGTGTAAAGTAGATAATTATACAATATGTTAGTTTTTTTTGTGTAAATTATCCGTCCCTGAAATTTTTTCCATGAATGAGGTACACTGATCTTCAAATGATTTTTAAAATATTATAGGCAAAAATCCATGTTTCTATTGGAAGAACTATTAAATATGGTTGATCCACTACAAAAATGATCAAACAATGTTATTGAAAAAAGTGCCCAGTTCATAGAAAGTCTCTCTTATGGCTCGTTTCCACTGAGCGGTATGGTTCGGTACGGTACGCAATTATGTCTGTTTCCATTGTCAGAAGTTGTGAATGGTACCAAAATAGCAAACCGTACCGTACCACTTTTTTGGTACCCTTCCATTGGGGTACCTAGCACAGCAAAGGGTACCAAAAGGGTGGAGCTAAACTCACTGCAGAATATTGATTGGTTGACTAGAATCATCACTTTTGCGTGATTCAAGGGGATAAAGCTTCTCCTTCACTCGTTCCGCTCTACTGTCCATGAGTGTTATTTACATCAGAGTGTGCAAACACAAAAAAAATATATATAACAGTGTATTTTATTATTTTATATTTTCACACAGACAATAGCCATTTCTTCATATGCATTCTTGTCTGTTCTTGTGGACTTGTGAAACATCATTGCCCAAAAACCTGCATCATTTTCAAAATATTACTGTTTTTATGTCATGAAATGTAGTTTTAAAGGGGACCTATTATGCCCCTTTTTACAAGATGTAAAATAAGTCTCTGATGTCCCCAGAGCATATATGTGAAGTTTTAGCTGAATATACCCCACAGATAATTTTTTACAGCTTGTTAAAATTGCCAGTTTTAGGGTGTGAGCCAAAACACGCTGTTTTGATTATGTTGCTGTAAATGCGAGTGAGCTGTTACTCCCGGAGAAGAGGGCGGAGCTTCAAGAGCTCCAGCTCCGCATTAGCAGTGCTAGCCTTTGCAAATAAACATTACACTATTAATACAAGCCTGTTATCTTTACAGAAAACTACACGGTTTCAAAATCAGTCAGCTGATTGTACTGTGCATAATAAATTTGGGGAGCACGGCGGGATAAAAATAACAACATAGCTGGTCTCATGCTATCACAAACTTTATAAGTCCCACTTCTGATCATGAGCTCGACAACTTCAAGCGATCGACTCACATTGCTTTCATACACAACTTTTAACTACCACATTCCTATTCACGATCATTCTGGTAGCACTTGAAGGCAGCATCAGTGAAAACACACAGAGACAATAGCCTCGATCACACAGCCTTTCCGGAAAATACATGGAAAATGTGTCCCGTGATTTGTCCCGGGATGGTCTGATTTGGTTCATTCACACTGCCAGTGATTTTCCAGAATCAGTGCATGCGTTCACACACAACCCGTAAAGATCCCGTAAAGACACGTGACATTTCATGTGACGTGTATAATGCGCCGTGCACCATTTCACTAAACTGGCGAACGATTTCAGCTTCAGAGTGGATAGTGAGGAGCTCCCTGATCGCTGCTTCATTCCAGTTTACACATTTTTCGTCGTGTGAATGTTGATCTGCCTTCAAAACAACCGGTAAAACAGTTGCACGATAAAGTGCATCATCACTATGACACACCCTTTACGACATTGATCCGGCTTTTGTTCACCGCTCGTTCCGGGACTGAACCAGGCAATGTTACTAGGTCCCCAACCCGGGATCGATCCCAGAATTAATCCTGGGACGTGTTTGCGTTCACACAGAAGGCACTCCGGCAATTTTACCGCAATTTTACGGGACCAACGTGCAGTGTGAAAGGGGTTAATAATAGCTTTAGCAATTAGCCTTACAGAGTGCCAAGAAGCCCTTTCAGAAAGGCAATTTGAAAAACAAATGCGTGATACTTTGTATGGAGCTGACGTTCGCGCACAAAGCATTGGTATTAATTCCTATACATATAGGGGAGTTTACCGAATTTTTTCTGGGATATTTCCTTCGAAGATTAAATTTAACCACAGTGTCCTCTGCTCAGATGAGGGGAGATTATGGAGACTCCTATGTTCATTAGTGCATCCCAAAACACAACACTTGTAAAGCCTCTTTGGTGCTGACATTGTATATATCTCCAGTAATGGAGGACCGCAGCTTCTCACTAAGGGCTGTGTTTATGCTAATAGGGCAGAGAGCGTCACAAATGGGCGGGACTTTTTCCCCTTGGTGACGTGAACAGAGGGAGAATCTGAAACAGCTCGTTTGGAGAGACTGTTTATGATTTATTGGTTTTATAAAAAAATTAGTTGGTGGATTGTTAACATTATAGGCTGGTTGTTTTCACACACTGCGGCCACACAACTGTGTTCAAACACATTATAAAAGTGATTTTTGCATAATAGGTCCCCTTTAAGAGATTTTCAGGTGAGAATGTAGTTGTTTAAAACTCAAATCTGTGGTTTATTTATAAAGAGAGCGCCTATTTGGAAAATTTGCTATGCTGATTTCAGAGCTCCAGGTGATCAGCAGGCGCTCAGTGCTCATGTATCCGCCTCGAGCAGCCTTACGCTCGGCTAGTCCTCCCGACATCTGCCGCTGGCTCTGATGTCTCCGTAGTGATTAAACATGAAATACAATTAGTTTTGGGTATATTTAACAGGCATTCATGGTCTAATGAATATATGATATGTTCCTGGTCATATCATTTTGGCTGAACACAAAATTGTTTAACTTTATTTATTTTGAACTTTACCATAGTATAACGTTACAGTGCTGACTTTGTATCATATGTTTGACTGAATTGTTTGCTTTTGTCTTTATTTCCTCTTAAGCCTCTTATACTTTATACTTATTCTTTTATAATGGCTATTATTGTTCATTAAAACTGTCATTTAACAAAAAGAGGCAGAGTTGTGCTTATCGCCGATCGCTACTTTCCGGCATACACCACGCCTATCAAGGGTACGCAAGCAGGATCAGGGTGTTCTGTCCCGAATCGTACCGTACTGTACTGACCCGTACCGCTCGGTGGAAACCGAGGCTCCAGGGCTCCAGACTAACATTTGAGAGCAGTGGCACCAGACCCAGTAAGAGCTACAGATGGTAGAAGTAGATGTATACGGGAGAACTTAGCAAATATAATGTTTCTATCACCGTTTGGTCCAACAGTGAAGTAAAAGGGCAGACAAAAGAGATAAGATATTTCATATTTGTGCCAAGGTAACATAACACCAAGTACAGTGTCATAAATGTACATTAATTATTTTTAGACAGAAAACAGGTACAAAATGTTTGAGATTACACTAATGCAAAAACAAAGTGAATCTGATGTGTCTCACAGGGTCTGAGTTAAACAGTTTTACGATTCGAAAAGCAATGAGTGAAAATAAAATATAAATCTTCTCGTTGTCAGTTCGCATTTTTAAGACCTTTGAAAGGTGGATTTAAGACTTATTTTTTACATTAAGGAATGTAAAACTATCTTTGTTAACACCACAAACTCATTAAAGATGAATGAAGAATAAACACCAACCTCCTTGTTCCTCGTGTTTTATTATCCTCGGTTCTGGTTCCTCCTGCTTTATTCTCCAGGTTTCTTGTTCAATCATGTTCTCCTCACTCTCCTCTTTAACAAACACCATCTTCACAGCAGCAGATCTCAGTTCAGCTGATACTCCTCCAGATATTCCTGCTTGCTTCAACACTTAGTCACGACTGTGAGGATGAGAATATTACAGGTAACGTTATTTACTGATCTGATGCAATGTTGTATCTTTCTATTTAGAAATAGTAGGCTACATTTCAACAAACAGTTTGTAGCATCCCAAGATAACAACAGAGAGCTTGGTGAAACTGAACTTCTTCCTCTGAGGTTTAATGGTGTTTGACAAACTAACGCATGTGTTTTAGCGCCACCCGCTGGACTGGAGTGAAGCAGCGAGAGGAGGGAAATAATATGAGATAAATACTTTGCGGGTGTACAGATTTAAATTAGGCAGAAAATCAGCTCTGCATAACTTAAACAATATTAGCAAATACAGAGAATAATGTGTTGTCTACATACCCTGAGATATTTTTAGAAAAAAAAAAAACATGAACATAAGCAGATCCATTTTAATTTGGAAAAAAGTAAGAACAAGCCTGTTCATAAATGATGAGGTGCAGCCACACAGACATTTAAAAAAGAAAAACATGTTCAGCTTCAAATATTTACATAAGAGCTGTGCAGACGTTTTATGAAAGTATAACTCAGATAAATGTTGAAGAGTCTGTCTCGTTCCTGCGTCTGTGAAACAGCAGAATCAGATGCATTTCATGAGTCTCTGCTGTGTTTCTGTGAGCAAACAAGATATTGTTACATTAATATGCATTCAAAATAATCACATAGTTCAAGATAACGGGGCAGAAATTGTATATATATTTATATCAATTCATATACAGTAGTTAATCAATATCAAACGAAGAGTGCCGTTTTTTCTTAAAAAATCAGGTTAGAAATGTGAAATATTGATTTTATACAACAGTTCAATAAATAATAATTTAATATCAAGAGACTTACATTTTAGACACCATATTGGTTGTTTTTGCATCTCTGAGTAACATGATAGTGTGTTGTTCCTGAATGAATCAATCTTTAAATGATTCGGTTCAATCGCAATGACTCACTTAAAAGTGACTTGATGCCACCTACTGGCGGGTTTACTTTCACATTTAAAGTATCTTTTCATTTTTTAAATAATTTCAAATATCAAAACATTATGTATTTGTAACTGCAGGTTAAAGCATCCCATGTCCCTCTAAGCTGCATTAACATGTGAAAATACATCTAAATGCCAGTTCAGACGCATCTTCTGTAAAGATGAATTTTCTTGATACTGATTTCATTTGTTTAGTAACAGCCTAAATGTATTATTATTATAAATGACTGATTAAATGTAACAATTTGGCTCAAGAATATCAAAAACTTTAGGAGTCAGCTGTCCACAGTAGTCCTTAAGATATCAGCCTCAAGCTGTCGGTTTATTTCTCTCTTTTTTGATGTGCTGTCATGGAAATTTTAAGGAAATTGCTTTGTTTATTCACCACATATGAGGTTTGCACAGATAGAAAAGTTAAATTTTTAGTCAACCATATTTCATGCTTTCAAAAGAGGGATCAAATATATACTTTTTGTTAACAGTAAGCATTTTGCAGAAAGATGGGGCATGCATGAGAAACAAATACACTCACTTTGTTATGACAGCACTGCCTTGTACATTTATAAGCGATATACTGTATTTAGGAAGTCATGACGCTTCAGTGCTGTCACGTCCCTAACGAATTAAATAACATTAAATACATTTTTAATAAAGAGACCATCATTACATTTTCAATAAAGACAACATAATTAAGATTTGCATATCGCCATAATTAATTTAATTATTATAAATGTTATAATTATTACAGTATTTAATAGTGAGATGAACAGACGTGAGCAAATGTTTACTCCGCTGATCTGTCCTCTGTTGACCAAGAGGAGTTATTTCTGAGTTGACTGCAGATCTTCTATTTCTGGATAAATATATACTTTATTTGAAGTAATTTGATATTTACATGTATGTACATTTTAATTTTGAGAAAAGTGTATAAATTACAATAATAGATAAAATATCTTGAACACAAGTATATAATACCTCTATAATATAGAACCTGTGTATAATGAAAGAATCAGTTCAGTTTGAATTTTTTTTTATTACACAATATCAGTTTTAATAAAAGTAATTAATATAATACAACAACCAATAAAACAATATACAGAAACCAACAAAGAAACAACAACAAAATGTGCTATGCGGTTGCTAAGGTAATCTGAATGGTTGCTATGGTGTTGCTATGCTGCACATTTTGTATGTCTCCCTTATCAGTCACACCTGATACAACTCGTCAGCTCGTTAGTAGAGACTGCAAGGCCTGAATTGGGAGTGTCTGACAAGGAAGACATACAAAATGTGCAGTGCAGGGGTGCTTGCAGGACAGGTTTGAAAACCACTGCTATAGCGCAATGGCAAAAACTAATGCTGAAAGGCAAAGGGAATTCAGAGAGAGGAAGATCAACATCACTGTGCCTTCTTCCAGAGAAAAACAAAATGAATCATGTGACCGCCACCACTTCTACATATGATCATGTCAGGAATTCTATGAGAGAGATGACATCTCAAGACAAGCACCAGGCATGAGGCCACAGCATTTAAGGCCTACCGCTACTTCAAAAATGAACATCCGGAGTCTATAATTGGGAAAATCTAAATTTGCTGAGCTTCGAACATCTCATGTGCTCCGGTCTTCAGACACTCCAAGAAATGTGTGTCTTTTCGGAAATATTAAGTTAGCCCTGGACTGTGTGCAACATGTCATCCCAAGGCAGCCATTCCAGAGCACACAGGATTTGTTGAAGCTGAGTCTTATGCCATAGTGAGTGACAGCCTGGAACAATATTTAGTGATGGAGCTGCTTCTCAGTTTAAGAACAAGTTCATCTGGTGTTTCATGTCAACTACATTCAAAGAGCTGTTTCCAGCTTTAAGAGTACAGTGGCACTTCTTTGCCACAAACCACGGCAAAGGTGCAGTGGATGGTGTGGGAGCAGCTGTGAAGCGTGCAGTTAACACTGATGTCCTCTGCAGACAGACAGTCCTTGTGACAGATGCTGCTTCATTTGTAGCTTCTGCAAGGAAGAGTTGCCCAAACATCACATCAAACTCATTACATCCAACGAAATCACAGATTGTATACAGCATCATAAGCTAAATGAGAGATGGGCCATTACCTCAGCTGTTCCAGTACATCACATGGAGCCAGTCTCCTGGGGAGAAGTGCGTCACATCTACTCCGAGGCAGAAGTAAAGACTGACTACAATTAATTAATTCTACTTTATTTTGCCTACAATTAATTTTTATGGTGTAGGAGTATAGGATTAGAATGGCTGCTATTGTGTGTGTGTGTGTGTGTTGCAGCATTTCTTTTATTCAAAACAAATTTGTCCTAAGGGAGACAATAAATACTTCCCTTGACCGTTGACCCCTTTTTTGATTATTAAAAACAACTGAAAATAAATATAGTGTTGCTGTGGCATGTTATCTTGTGTGGTTTGTAGATCTTGAGTTTATATGATCAATTTATTATTTTAACATGTAATTAGTCTTAGAACTTGGTGTGGAAACTGAAATATTTATTGTTCATCTCGCATGATATCTATTAAAAATGACATGTTTGTTTTTGTCAGAACTTGCAGAAATCGATCAGAAGGAGAGAGCAGGAGTGATTCAGAGCCAGCAGAATGAACCGTCATGATACTGAAGATACAGGCTGGTTTTACATTTATGCATTTAGCAGACGCTTTTTTTCCAAAGTGACTTACATTGCATTCAAGTTACAGTTTTACATTTTATCAGCTCTTGCTTTCCCTGGGAATCGAACCCATGATCTTGGCGTTGCTAGCGCCATGCTCTACCATTTGAGCTACAGGAAAGCTTAAAAAAAGATTTCAAGTCATGATACTGAAGATCAAACAGGTTAGTGTTTATTCTTCATTCCTCGTTCATCGTGCTGAAGAAGCCTGTGCCCTGTAGGAAACAATGTGATTGTTAGCGGATTACATGTCAAGCTTAAACAATTTAGAGTTTCATGACCAAATTAGAGATTTACTACACAAATCATCTTCATGACGTTAAAATAGATCATAATCGTGCACAGCAGTTCTCGAGCAGATTTGATGGATTAAAATGACTATTGAACTCGTCAGTGATCTTGACTTTTGGATTTATCACTTTTCATTTCACGTTTGTCTCTCGTTTGAAATCTCACATGATTTAATGTTTCTTTTAGACCTGATGGACGTGAACCAGAAAGGAAAACCAGAAGCCCAGAAAATCTGCCGCCTGCCCTCAGTGTAAAAAAAGACTGAGGTGTAAATCAAGTTTAATGAGAGTTCACACTAGAAAACCTTTCAGGCCAGAGTTCAGGGAGCTGAAAAAGAGACCAGAACACTTTTAAGAGAGACATGAATCTAATTATTGAGTATTTTTAACTTGTTCTTCATTGTTTTTCATGAAAACATCTAGTTTCTCTTCCACTTCTCCTCTTCTCTTTAGATGCTTTGACTGTCTAATATGACCTTCGAGAGATCTGTCTCGTTCATTTTCACTTTTACGTCATTTTTGTATTTGCTTCAAGTAATAATTTATTAAACTCAACACTCATTTTATCAATATCTTACTGTTATTGTCTGGTTTTATTTTCTGCTGATTCTGCTTGCATTAGGAATAATTTCTTAGTTTTAATTCTTAAAGCCACATCACAGTCTTTTCACTCCATTTCGGGAAGGTGCCGCCACATTAGCAGGATACACTATCCGTTCCCATGGTTACCTCTCATTCTCTATCCACCTTTTTCTTGCTGTAAAAATGGGCCATTTGTAAATTCTATGGGTCTAGGTTCCGGTCTCATCCGCATCCAGCTATTTTCAGCTGTACAAAACAGTTCTTTTTGCTGCTTGATATTGAAAATTGGTGTCTCTTATTATATTTTACCCCCGGTTTCACAGACAAGGCTTAAGCCTAGTCCTAGACTAAAATGTAAATCTGAGCTGTTTCAACTGATATAAACTTGTACTGACTGATCTTAAAATATATCAGAGCCTTTGTTTTGTCTTAAGATGCACACCAGTTATGCTTTTTTCTAAGCATGTTTACAAAAATTACTTAAATGTTCTAATTGAACTATGGCCTAATCCTGGCTTAGTCTAAGCCCTGTCTATGAAACCGGACCTTAATGTATTATATTTTAATGTATTATCTTAATTATGAACACACTGGTTTGTAGTGCAAACAGTTTTACCGTTTCCTGCACGTTGTTATTCTCCTCGTTATTTACCTATAGCGGCTAATGAACCGGAAGTCTCACCCATAGGCTTACCAGGGTTCACACAAGGTGCTTGAAGTGCTTTTTGAAATTTAAGTCCTGGAAAACCTTGAAAACAGCCATATTTATGATAAGGTACTTGAAAAGTACTTGAATGATTAAGAGGCAGTATATATGAAATTAGTGTTAATTTTAGTTTTTCGATAAAAACAATAATTTCACGCAAAATTAACAATGCAGCGCGTGTTAAATACAGAGCCATTTCACTCGGCTTTTGGGAGCGCACGAGATCTCGCGATATTACCCCTCGAGGCGAAAAGCGGTCTCGCAATTGAAAAGTTGAGTTTGTGGTAAAACCTTTGATGGTGCTTGCATTATATTGTTCAGTCTTTTATTGCACGTGCTGTTTGTTTGGGTTTTGTTTGGTAACGCAAATAAAGTCTGATGCACTTTGTGTTGCACTTTTATCATTTACAAGCATGAAACGCGTCTCCATCTCAGCAGCACGGTCGACAAACTCTTCCACTACAAATGCTGTGAATTTGGGTGGCTTAACATTCATCTGGGAAAACAGTGCGTGTTATCTCACTAGATTTGTAATGTAAATCATTTTTAAACCTATGCAAACACAGGAGAGTATTTCTAGATCAACATATTTCTAGATATGCGATTTGTTGTATATCGCGATTTCAAAATAAAAGATTCATAAAATTGTTTTTTGTTTGTTACATAGGGCTACACAACAGTATTACATATAATAAATTGTGCAATTTTTTTTATCTTAAGTCAATTTACAAATAATGTGTTCAATGGAGACCATAAACTGTTTGGTTGCAATAAAAACAAGAACCTGTGGTTTATTATAAAACATTCTCCTTAACCTTTATTTTACAGACAGAACTACAAAGAAAAATGTTGGGACAAAAACAAAATCAAAGTTACATAATTATAGATTATTATCCCAGTTTTGAAATATTCCACAATAAGCAGATGACCTGGTAATAGGTGAGGGCATTATGATTTGGTAAATAATCAGGCATCCAACCACAGTCCCAGCCTTTGCAAGCAAAGATGGATTGTGGCTTACCACTTTCTGACATAATGTAATAATATTCAAACCATGCAAAAATGTCTAACTTCTCAATGCAAGATTTAAAAAAGAATATAGGTCTTTCACCATCGACTGTATTGTGAAAAGATTCAAGAAATCTGGAGAAATCTGTCTATAAATGTAAAGGCAGGAAACCTCTGTTGAATGTGTGTAACTTTTGAGCCATGAGATGGTACAGCATGAGAAATCATCATCAACCACATATAAACGTCTTCTCCCTAGCAACTGTTCATGTTCCTGTTCATTACATTATCAAAGAACATTATCACTGACTTCAGTCTAGCCAGAGTTCAAGCACTCTCAAAAACTCCCATCATAATCACTGAACCTGTTTACATTGTGAAATGAATCTCTTACTTACATTGTATGCATTTTGTTGCTTCTGATGAGAGAATTCGCCATAGAACAGAATTAAGTCAGCAAGCATGCATAGCCGTGGGAACATATTTTATCTGGGGGGTGCTGGGGGCGGGGCTTGATGTTGTAGGGCGGGGCCATGGTGGAGGATTTTTTGACAAAATCCTAATATTAAACAGCCCATATAGATTAACATACAAATGAATACAGATTTATCTGCGAACCAATATATATTTGAGCTTTTGTGATTTTAGTTCAAGAATTTTTTATTTAATATTTCTATTATTTAAGGCGATTTTACTAAATATTAACATCGCTCGTACGCAAAAGTTTTGGTCAGTGCACTCTCGAATTCTCTCATTAGAAAAAGTGCAGATGTACATCATGCGATGTAAGAGAGTAATTCATCATACACTGCAGACAACTGCAGATATTTTTAGAGTGCTTACACTCACGCTAGACTGAATTCAGTTATATTCTTTGATAATGTAAATGTTCTTTGCTCACTATATAACTTGTTCGTTGTTTGAATAATATTGGACATGCGGCGTTATAATTAAACTTAAAATGTATTTTTATTAAACGTGATCAGGTTTAATACAAATTCAGTCTTATTAAAATATTTTGTCATAATATGGATAGCCTACTTGCCGAAAATGTTATGATGTGCATAGTTAATAGATTACATTAGGCTACAGTGGTTTGAGCGCGTTTGACCAGAGACTAGAGCGCAATTAAAGAGCTGTGCTTATGTGATTGACGGTGGCCGTCTTGAGAACCGAGAAAGCTTCGGAAAACGGCTCACAAAAAGGACGAGGACATGAATGATTTTTACTAGTCAGAATGTAAAATTACGGTAATATCGCGTGAACATTTCACATGAAATTCTGTCAGTGTGAGGGAGAGATACAACCGAACTAGGCTATATATTTCTGGTCAGTTTAATAAATAATTAATCACAAAACTATCTCAAAAATCAAGTATCTTGGGGATGATCGAGGGTCACACGGAAAATCTCAGACCTGGCCCTGCGGCGGGGGGTGCTACAGCACCCTCAGCACCCCTTGTTCCTGCGGCCATGCAATCACATGCACTGAACAAAACACCAGCGTTTCGGCGATGACTCATCTGAATGACTCTGATTGGCCATTACATTCATAAACATAACAGAATCGTGTGACTGGTTATAACACGCAGCACTGTAAAAACACATCTGTCTCTGGCGATTCTCTCTTTAGAATCTTGTGAAGACACTGAACGTTCTGATCACACCGGTGTGATCGTATCAAATATAAAAAACTTTATTCTGCTATTTTTTTTACTTTTGGAAGAAATCCACTTGGCTCAAAAATCTGAGGGAGCACGTGCCCCCTTGGTTTTAATTAGCAGGTGTATGGCTTCTCTCTGGTGTGAATTCTCATGTGGCTTTTAAGGGTTCCTTTCACTGAAAAACATTTTCCACACTGTTGACAGGTGAAAGGCTTCTCTCCGGTGTGAATCCTCATGTGGACTTTAAGGTTTCCATATTGAGTGAAACTCTTTCCACACTGTTGACAGGTGAAAGGCTTCTCTCCTGTGTGAATTCTTATGTGGGCATTAAGAGTTTGTCTGTGTGTAAAACTCCTTCCACATTGAGGGCAGGTGTAAGACTGCTCTCCAGTGTGAATTCTCATGTGGATTTTAAGGTCTCCCTGTCTACTGAAACTATATCCACACAGTTTACAGGTGTAAGGCCTCTCTCCAGTGTGAACCCTCAGGTGAGTTTTAAGGTTTCCTCATTGATCGAAACTCTGTCCACACTCCTGGCAGGTGAAATTACCTCTAGATCCAGTGTTGTGAGCTATTTTTTGAAAAAGTTTTTTTCAGTCTGTGAACAACTAAATGATTTTTGTCCAGTTATGAAATCATGCTGCTTATACTGAGTTTTATCTCGCATGTCATTCAGTTCTCTACTTTCCTCTTTCAGCACCATCATGTCTAAGATGAAAAAAAGACAAATACAAGTTAACCCCTATTTAAAAGCAACAGTATAACAGTAAGCAGCAATGCCATTATTAGTAATGCCATAATTAGTCGTTGATGTCTAAAACAGGGGTGTTAAACTCGGCTTGTGGAGGGTCACAGTCATGCAGAGTTTAGTTCCTACCAGCTGCATCGCTAACCAACACCTACTTTAGTTTTCAAGTAATGAAGACCTTGATTCAGGTGTGTTCAGCTAGAGTAGAAACTAAACTCTGCAGGACTGTGAGTTTTACATTCCTGATCTAAAGCCTGAGACACACTGATTCGCCACGATTGTTTCACAATGCCGATCTTTCATCTGGGACAGACGAAAATCATGCAGTGTGTCTCAGGCTTTAAACATTTAAAAAATATTGGGTAACACTTTAGAATACTGTTTCTTACTTACTGCATAACTAATAAGGAATTATTGAAGAACTAACAGGTAATTATTCATTAACACTTAACTCACTACTGTTAATTACTAAGGAAGATGTGTTAACTAATCAGTATGTAATACATTTTTATGATTGTGTTAAGTAACAGTTAGCTAATCAATAACTAATGAATTATGTCATACCATCTGAAGAACTACTATTAATTATCTACTAGTTAAAGTTCAAGAAAAATAACTATGAAGTAACTACTAATGAATAGAGGTGGGGGCAAGTCACGCATGTTCATGTCTCAAGCAAGTCTCAAGTCACAGTACAAACAAATCAAGTTGAGTCCTGATAAGGGTCAAGTCAAGTCAAGTCACAGTATCAGACAAGAACAAATATATTTATCCACACAACCTTATAAATTTCTCCTCAGAAATTAACTTTAATTATACATTTTAAATAATAATGTTTTAAATAACATTTTGAAAATAAGCAAAATACTACTTTGTTTACTGATAAGTCTGTAATTGAGAAAATATTGATAAAAATACAAGATAAAAATATGTATCTCATATTTATGTTATATTGAGTTTGACCATCCTAGGAGACAGTTAATATTTAACAGATGTTTGAAAATGATTTTGCACTAAATATATCCAGTGAAGACTGGGATTCAGTCTGGGAGCACGCTAAAGAATTTCAGTGTGTAACAAAACATGATATTCAATTTAAAATAATATGCTGACTACAAATCACCCCTTATATCAGAAATAAAATGGACCCAAAATTTTCATCAGATATAGACTGTCACGAATCGTGGCCATGAACTTTGCTCCACTCACCACCGGATGTCACTCTTTCATCACAGGACTCTCACACAGTTACAGATCACTCTCTTAGACTACATTTCCCATCATTCACTGCACCCTCACAGCTGTTTCACGTTAATCTCGCTGCACCTGTTCACTATCATCCAATCACCCACACACCATTTAAACCCTGAACCTTCTGCCACACTCTGCCGAGTATTGTTTAGCCTAGCTACCCTACAAAGCGTTTTCCTAGTTTTCTTAGTCTGTTTCCCTGTGTTCCGATTCCGCCCTTGCCCTTGGATTATTCTCTCTGCCTAGCCCTCTGGATTAAGTTTGCCGATCGCCGACCCACGCTTGCTTTAGGATTACTCTTGTGTCTTGCCCATGCCATACCTGTTTGCTCCTGCCCGACCCTGCCTGTTTTGACCATGATGTTCAATAAAAAGCTTGCATTTGGATCCGAATGTCTCACGTCTCGTCATCCTCGTCACAGAATACTCGGCCCGCCAGGATCCAGCAGCTTTTCAGAGGGTCATTCAGAAGGTATGGATGTTACGAGAAATCTGTTTGCCCTTAAGCAAGGTCCTCGATCTTTGGAGCAGCATATCAGCGAGTTTTTAGCCATCGCAAACTATTCAGATCTGCCTGACATTACTCTGATCGAGATATTTTGCGATGGCATCCATCAACCACTCAGAGCGAAGTTTAGACGCGAGGGTACGCGTGCTTCACTCGCTCTGTTTCTGGACTATGCTCTGCTGACTGTTGGGTCATCGTTCACTGTGGGAGTCGCGGAGGAACGAGACACCGCACCCAATTGTGTGAACACAGCCACACTAGAGCACGCTCACCAAATGGCGGCAACAACAACACCCCGAAGCGTCATTGCTGCCAATCTCAAGGCAAGTCAAGTCACCGCTGATGTTAAAGAGTCAAGTCAAGTCACCGCTGATGTTAAGGAGTCAAGTCAAGTCACCGCTGATGTTAAGGAGTCAAGTCAAGTCACCGCTGATGTTAAGGAGTCAAGTCAAGTCACCGCTGATGTTAAGGAGTCAAGTCAAGTCACCGCTGATGTTAAGGAGTCAAGTCAAGTCACCGCTGATGTTAAGGAGTCAAGTCAAGTCACCGCTGATGTTAAGGAGTCAAGTCAAGTCACCGCTGATGTTAAGGAGTCAAGTCAAGTCACCGCTGATGTTAAGGAGTCAAGTCAAGTCACCGCTGATGTTAAGGAGTCAAGTCAAGTCACCGCTGATGTTAAGGAGTCAAGTCAAGTCACCGCTGATGTTAAGGAGTCAAGTCAAGTCACCGCTGATGTTAAGGAGTCAAGTCAAGTCACCGCTGATGTTAAAGAGTCAAGTCAAATCACCGTTGATGTTAAAGAGCCAGGTCAAGTCTCAGCTGATGCTAAAAAATCAAGGCAAACTACAGTCGATCATCGCAAGGCAAGTCAAGTTGCAGTTGATCATCGCAAGACAAGTCAAGTTGCAGTTGATCATCGCAAGACAAGTCAAGTTACAGTTGATCATCGCAAGACAAGTCAAGTTACAGTTGATCATCGCAGGTCAAGCCAGGTCACAGTTGATCGTCACAAGTCAAGCCAGGTCACAGTTGGTCGTCACAAGTCAGGCCAGGTCACAGTTGATCGTCACGAGTCAAACCAAGTCACAGTTGATCGTCACGAGTCAAACCAAGTCACCGTTAATCATCAGGAATTAACCCCTCTTTCAGCTCAACAGCCAGAGCTACAACATGTCTCCGCTCATCAGCCAAGTCCACACCATGCCTCAGCTCAACCGCCAGAGCTACAACATGTCTCAGTTCATCAGCCAGAACCACACCACGCCTCAGCTCAACAGCCAGAGCTACAACATGTCTCCGCTCATCAGCCAAATCCACACCACGCCTCAGCTCAACAGCCAGAGCTACAACATATCTCAGCTCATCAGCCAGAACCACATCATGTCTCAGCTCAACAACCAGAACGACAACACGTCGCAGCTGACCAGCCAGAGTCAGACCCCGTCGCAGCTGACCAGCCAGAGTCAGACCCCGTCGCAGCTGACCAGCCAGAGTCAGACCCCGTCGCAGCTGACCAGCCAGAGTCAGACCACGATACCGCCGAACTGCCAGAGTCTCTTCATGTCTCAGCCGCACTGCCAGAGCCTCTTCACGTCTCAGCAGAACTGCCAGAATCTGTCACATCAAGGGATTTAAGGTCAGTCCTTCGAGTTCGCTGGTTGAGATCCAGCTTGAGGGACACACCGCTGGTGTCTGTACGCGCAGCTGGTCTCCCGAAATCCACTCACTCTGCCCCTCCTGTCCATGAACTGTTTCCCCTGTCTGAAACGCTTCCCAGGGTGGGGATTGCACTATGTTGCATTTGGGCCACATACACCACCACCGTACTGCCTCAGGGGAGGGCATCTGCCACAGAGCCTCTCCAAGCGGTGGTGCTCGCCTCAGCCCCTTGCAAGGTGGTGGTGCCCAGCAACATACTCTCACCCGGTCATGGTTCCACCGTAGAACCTCCAGAGGTGGCGGCGTTTGCTGCAGAACCTCCAGAGGTGTCGGTGGCATCCTCCTGTGAACTCTTGTCCTGTCCTGTCACGGCTAAGAAGGCCGTCTGTGAGCTCTCATCCTGTCCTGTCACGGCTAGGAAGGCCGTCTGCGAGCTCTCACCCTGTCCTGTCACGGCTAAGAAGGCCGCCTATGAACTCTCGTCCTGTCCTGTCACGGCTAAGAAGGCCGTCTGTGAGCTCTCTCCCTGTCCTGTCACGGCTAAGAAGGCCGCCTGTGAGCTCTCATCCTGTCCTGTCACGGCTAGGAAGGCCGTCTGCGAGCTCTCACCCTGTCCTGTCACGGCTAAGAAGGCCGCCTATGAACTCTCGTCCTGTCCTGTCACGGCTAAGAAAGCCGTCTGTGAGCTCTCTCCCTGTCCTGTCACGGCTAAGAAGGCCGCCTGTGAGCTCTCATCCTGTCCTGTCACGGCTAGGAAGGCCGTCTGCGAACTCTCGTCCTGTCCTGTCACGGCTAAGAAGGCCATCTGTGAGCTCTTACCCTGTCCTGTCACGGCTATGGAGGCCGTCTATGAACTCTCGCCCTGTCCTGCCCCGGCCATGGAGGCCATCTATGAACTCTCGCCCTCTCCTGCCCCGGCCATGGAGGCCATTTATGAACTCTCGCCCTCTCCTGTCCCGGCCATAGAGGCTGCCTATGATTCCTTATCCAGCCCAGTCACGGCTACAGAGGCCGCCTTTGAGTCCCGGACCTGCTCTGCCACAGCCCCTGAGACCAGGAAGGCTCTCCCTGTGTTGTCTGTCTCTACTCTCCCAGTGTTGTCTGTCTCTGCTCTCCCTGTGTTGTTGGTCCTTGTTCTTATATGTTTGCAGGTGCTGTCAGGGCTATCCGTCCAGTCTGCCCCGCTCTGGTGGGTCCAGGTCCATCTGCTCTGCCCTGGGGAGTTACAGTCCTGTCGGCTCGGCCCTGGTGGGCTTCTGTCCGGTCTGCTTGGCCCTGGTGGGCTCCAGGTCCGTCTGCTCCGCCCTGGGGGGCTTCAGTCCGGTCTGCTCTACCCTGGTCGGTTCCAGTTCCCTCTGCTCCGCCCTGGTGGGCTCCAGGTCCGTCTGCTCCGCCCTGGGGGGCTCCTGTCCCGTCTACTCTGCCCTGGTGGGCTCCAGTTCCATCCTCTCCGCCCTGGCTTCCACATGGACCTGGCCCTCCGTCCCTCCCCCTGTTCTGCCTCCGCTCCACCGCCCACCTAGGACTGTGTAGGAGCGTCTGGAAGCCGCTCCTTGGGGGGGGGGGGGCTATGTCACGAATCGTGGCCATGAACTTTGCTCCACTCACCACCGGATGTCACTCTTTCATCACAGGACTCTCACACAGTTACAGATCACTCTCTTAGACTACATTTCCCATCATTCACTGCACCCTCACAGCTGTTTCACGTTAATCTCGCTGCACCTGTTCACTATCATCCAATCACCCACACACCATTTAAACCCTGAACCTTCTGCCACACTCTGCCGAGTATTGTTTAGCCTAGCTACCCTACAAAGCGTTTTCCTAGTTTTCTTAGTCTGTTTCCATGTGTTCCGATTCCGCCCTTGCCCTTGGATTATTCTCTCTGCCTAGCCCTCTGGATTAAGTTTGCCGATCGCGACCCACGCTTGCTTTAGGATTACTCTTGTGTCTTGCCCATGCCATACCTGTTTGCTCCTGCCCGACCCTGCCTGTTTTGACCATGATGTTCAATAAAAAGCTTGCATTTGGATCCGAATGTCTCACGTCTCGTCATCCTCGTCACATAGACACTATATTTAGACTGTTTCTTTCACTTTGCATGATTGCCTACATTGTTCTTGAAAACTATTGTCATCATGGCTCAAAACAAGAAGCCTATTGCTGTTAATGTTTATGTATCTTCCCCTGTAACTTATCGATTTCTTTGATTTTATCTTAATAAGACCTCAACTGACAGCTGTGCATTTAAGGTCAGCCTAAGCTTTCTGTTTTGTTTTGTTTTGTTTTTGTTTTCTGTTTGTTCTATTGGAAAAAATAAATAAATAATTGAATATAGAAATATGAAATTAAATAATAGACCTACTCTATGACATTAATGCCACCAGTAAGTGGTGGAAAATCACTGCTTTATCACTAGGGGTGTAACGATATCACAAACCGAATCGAAAGATCGCGATACACCACCCACTCTCGTGGCGTACCGCGGTACTCTCACGCCCCCTGCTGCCCATTGTTGAGGTTAATGGCACTTATCTCTAACTAACTATTAATTTAATCTAATTTTTCTTTGCTTACATTTGATTAAATTGTATTAGTAACGACTAATAAGAGCTTTTTAAATTTTGTTCTAAATATTATATTCTAAAGTTACTGTTTTCCAAGTGCATGTCATTTCACGTGACTTGGGAGTGAGCGTCACACTCGGTTGCTAGTATATGCTGGATGGCTGCTTTGCATAGTACTGAAATTGCAGATCCCCCGGACACATTTAAGTCTCCTGTGTGGGAACATTTTGGTTTTCCAGTGGAGTACAGGAATGGAATTAGTGTCGTAGACAAAGCGCACACAATCTGTCGTAACTGTTTCACAAAAATCTCTTATACGACAGGAAACATGTCTAATATGCAAGAGCATCTCCGGAGACATCACCCCAACATTGATATAAGCGGCACACGTAAGAAGCCTCAAAAACAGGAAACTTTTCCCACTGCCTTTAGAATGAAGCTACAAGCTAACTCCGACCGTGCTCAAACAATTACAAAGGCAATAGGTGTTTTCATGGCGCAAGATATGCGTCCGTTTTCCATTGTTGAGAATGACGGATTCACACATTTGCTAAGTGTGTTGGAGCCAAGATACCAATTACCGAGCTGACCGCATTTCAGTCAGAATGTGCTGCCTCACCTTTACAGTGAAGTAAGAGCCAAACTAGTGGAGGACCTGAGCAATGCTAAATTCATTGCTTTAACTACGGACGGGTGGACCTCCCGTGCAACTCAGTCTTTCATGACGATCATGGCGCACTACATTACGGACAACTGGGTGATTAAAAATCCGGTTCTGCAGACACGCGCTATCTACGAAAGCCACACAAGTGATCATCTGTCGGAGATACTACAGGGATCTGTAGCAGAGTGGAAAATCGACAGAGAAAATGCCACTATTCCTGTGACAACAGATAACGATAAAAACATTGTTAATGCAGTTGAAGCAGCCGGTTTTTCACCAAATATACAATTTTTGCGCACACACTTAATCTGGCATCACAGAAGGGAATGGGCGTTAACCAGATGTCACGGCTTTTAGGCAGAGTGCGAAAGGTGGTCACTTTTTTCCATCGTAGCACTACTGCTGCAGCAGTGTTTAAGGACAAACAAGAGATGCTCCAACTGCCTCCACACAAGCTAATTCAGGATGTTCCCACCAGGTGGAACTCCAGCTTTGACATGCTTGAGTGCTACCTTGAACAGCAGGCTGCTGTTTTCTCCGCACTTACAGACAGGAGTATTAAGAGGAACATTAAGGACATTGTTACTTTGTCTGATGAAGATGTAAAGTTAGCTGAGGACATCATTCAGGTTCTTAAACCCCTGAAAATGGTCACAACTCTGCTGAGCTCAGAACAGCTGCCAACCGTTTCAATGATAATGCCACTGAAACACACCATCCTGGAATCTATGGAAGTGAGTGACACAGATACGACAGTTGTTAAAGATGTCAAATCTGCCATTGTGTCCGATTTAATCAACAGATACCCAAAATCTGACTCAATACTTGTGCAGTTTCTTCATATGAGCACTGCACTTGACCCACGTTTTAAATCTCTACACTTTCTGGATGAGACCATACGCAGCAACCTCTTTAATAGCCTGATGGAGAAGATTCTGTAATACCATCCCCAGCAGGTATTTTTTATTATTATTGTTTTAATTCCAAATTAATTTAATAAATTAGATTTTACCTACACTATTTAGTTCACACAAAGCTGCAATGCATTTTACTAGTGAATATTTCCTGTGAAAACCACTTTACAAACACAGTATATATGTATATTTTTTTCATTCAATTTAAACAGAAATCTATCTTCATTCTATCTAAATGAAAACTTAGATAATCAGAAATGAGAATCACCATGTTTGTTTTTGGTATTTCTATGCGTCTGATATGAATTGCAATTAGCAATATTAACTTGAAACTATTTTGTGGTTTTGTCTTTGTTAGGCCTTGGTCTCAGAGGAGCAGTTAGATGTGGCATGCAGCAGTGATGATCCTCCAGCCAAAAAGGCACCAATCTCTGAACTGTTTGGAAAGTTATTTCCAGTGGAGCCGGGCACTCCTGCACCCAAGTCTCCAAATCAAATGGTGAAAGAAGAGGTCGAGCGTTATAGGCAAGTGCCAACTCTTCCAGTGGACTCAAATCACGTAAATACAGTCAGTCATGGCTTAAGTGAGCATAAACAGGTGGGTGAAAACTCAATGTGTGTCAGTATTACATGCATCCGTCTTAAATGAACATCATTCCTAATTAAATAGCTATCTGTGTCATTAATGTTAACCAACAAAAGATGTTAAATAAATGTATACTTAAGTAAACCTACTGTATCTACCTTAAAATGAAAATTTATTTCAGTTTTTCCCAAATTCAATCCTTGATTCAAATTTCTCATAAGCTTAATTGATTTGGTATAAAGAGAGAAGAATTAATTACTATTTTTGTTTGAAGACTACATATAAAATAGCTACCAAAATAAATGTTGGTAACTACAGTTTAACTAAAAGTAATGACTAAAAGTTGACAAAAATGCAATGACTTTTTGTCGAATAAAACTATGAAATGTGACTAAGACTATAAAGCATTTTCGTCTCAAGATAAAGACTAAGACTAAATCAAAAATGCCTGCCAAAATTAACACTGGGCGGCAGCATAAGTTTCAAGGCAACAGAGTTTACTGCGCACTTTAATTCAAAAGCCATAGACCTGAACATAGCAAAACGTAATAGATTAAACATAACAGATCTTCATAATGCCCCCGGGGTGCTTTTAACGTTTATCAATAAATTAATGGATAGATTTCCTGACTTGCAGTATCCTGATATCCACAACTACCTCATCAACTTTCCCTCCTAACGTTACCCCGGAGACTCTTTAAAAGCCTACAAAAGCCTGGAGGGGTACAATGGACGCAATCTAATTTTTTGATGAATATTTAACTTTGGAGTCATGCCGGCTAAAACCATAGACTGTAAAAATGTCATCATTGGTCAACTGTGTTGTTAGCTAAAGTAATCGACTCTATCTGTCCTTGTAGGTAGCCAGCATAGCTATATCACTGTGAGTACAGTAGACATCATAAATGTCATAAAATCTTACCCGTTTAATCCCAAATGTTGTTGTGTGTTAGCACGTTTTATTACAGTGAACCATTTTAGTCGTCTATCGGAATCCTTAGGAATATGATAAAATTATTTCCCCTTTGCTTTATGGGACAATCGCGTGTGTGTATATAGGAAAATGCATCTTTTCAATTAAAGATAACAGATTTAATATGGGCTGCTTTTGGTGCACGACACTTTTTGATTGGTCAATTTGTGTGTTTTACGAATAAGATGGGCTACAAGGTTAAGTTTACTTAAATGTAAAATGTTTTTTTCTCTATTTTGCAATAGTGAAAGATGGTTTCCCTTATTGATCACATCTCGGCTAGATTGCATGTTTTCTTGCACGGCTGGATGTTGGACTCATGAAAAATAATCACGTTGTTTGTATTTGTCAAAATAGAAATGTACTTTAGTCAAAACACGGATGTTATTATTAGCGCGAGCGGCACTTATTGTGAAGCGGGAGCGGCCAGCCGGCAGAGGATTCTGCAGCTGTCACGAATCCAAGCCATGAACATTGCTCCACTCACCACCAGAGGTCACTCTCACATCACTGGACTCTCACACAGTTACAGATCACCCTCTTAGACTACATCTCCCATCATTCACTGCACCCTCACAGCTGTTTCACATTATCTCGCTGCACCTGTTCACAATCATTCAATCACCCTCACACTATATTAACCCTGAACATTCTGCCACATTCTGCCGAGTATTGTTTAGCCTAGCTACCCTACAAAGCGTTTCCCAGTTTTCCTAGTCTGTTTTCCTGTGTTCCGATTCCGCCCTTGCCCTTGGATTATTCTCTCTGCTGAGCCCTCTGGATTTAGTTTGCCGATCGCCGACCTACGCTTGCCTAAGGACTACTCTTCTGTCTTGTCTATGCCATACCTGTTTGCTCCTGCCCGACCCTGCCTGTATTGACCATGTGGTTGAATAAAAAGCTTGCATTTGGATCCGAATGTTTCACGTCTCGTCATCCTCGTCACAGAATACTCGGCCCGCCAGGATCCAGCAGCTTCTCAGACGGTCATTCAGAAGGTATGGATGTTACGAGAAATCTGTTTGCCCTTAAGCAAGGTCCTCGATCTTTGGAGCAACATATCAGAGATTTTTTAGCCATCGCAAACTATTCAGATCTGCCTGACATTATACTGATCGAGATTTTTTGTGATGGCATCCATCAACCACTCCGATCAGAGTTTAGACGCGAGGGTACGCGTGCTTCACTCGCTCAGTTTCTGGACTATGCTCTTCTGACTGTTGGGTCATCGTTCACTGTGGGAGTCGCGGAGGAACGAGACACCGCACCCAATTGTGTGAACACAGCCACGTTAGAGCACGCTCACCAAATGGCGGCAACAACAACACCTCGAAGCGTCATTGCTGCCAATCTCAAGGCAAGTCAAGTCACCGCTGATGTTAAAGAGTCAAGTCAAGTCACCACTGATGTTAAAGAGTCAAGTCAAGTCACCACTGATGTTAAAGAGTCAAGTCAAGTCACCACTGATGTTAAAGAGTCAAGTCAAGTCACCGCTGATGTTAAGGAGTCAAGTCAAGTCACCGCTGATGTTAAGGAGTCAAGTCAAGTCACCGCTGATGTTAAGGAGTCAAGTCAAGTCACCGCTGATGTTAAAGAGTCAAGTCAAGTCACCGCTGATGTTAAGGAGTCAAGTCAAGTCACCGCTGATGTTAAAGAGTCAAGTCAAATCACCGTTGATGTTAAAGAGCCAGGTCAAGTCTCAGCTGATGCTAAAAAGTCAAGTCAAACTACAGTTGATCATCACAAATCAAGGCAAACTACAGTCGATCATCGCAAGGCAAGTCAAGTTGCAGTTGATCATCGCAAGACAAGTCAAGTTGCAGTTGATCATCGCAAGACAAGTCAAGTTACAGTTGATCATCGCAAGACAAGTCAAGTTACAGTTGATCATCGCAGGTCAAGCCAGGTCACAGTTGATCGTCACAAGTCAAGCCAGGTCACAGTTGGTCGTCACAAGTCAGGCCAAGCCACAGTTGATCGTCACAAGTCAGGCCAAGTCACAGTTGATCGTCACGAGTCAAACCAAGTCACAGTTGATCGTCACGAGTCAAACCAAGTCACAGTTGATCGTCACGAGTCAAACCAAGTCACCGTTAATCATCAGGAATTAACCCCTCTTTCAGCTCAACAGCCAGAGCTACAACATGTCTCCGCTCATCAGCCAAATCCACACCATGCCTCAGCTCAACCGCCAGAGCTACAACATGTCTCAGTTCATCAGCCAGAGTCACGCCACGTCTCAGTTGACCGGCCAGAGTCACGCCACGTCGCAGCTGACCAGCCAGAGTCAGACCACGTCGCAGCTGACCAGCCAGAGTCAGACCACGTCGCAGCTGACCAGCCAGAGTCAGACCATGATACCGCCGTCCAACCAGAGTCTCCTCACGTCTCAGCCGAACTGCCAGAGTCTCTTCACGTCTCAGCTCCTCAGCCAGAGCCTGTCACACCCAGAGACTTAGGGTCAGTCCTGCGAGGTCTCTGGCTGATATCCAGCGTGAGGGATGCACAGTTGGTGTCTGTACGCACAGCTGGTCTCCCGAAACCCACTCACTCTGCTCCTCCTGTCCATGAACTGTTACCCCTGTCTGAAACGCTTTCCAGAGTGGGGATTGCACTATGTTGCATTTGGGCCACATACACCACCACGGGACTGCCCCAGGGGAAGGCAGTTACCGCCGAACCTTCCCAAGCGGCGGAGCTTGCCTTAACCCCTTGCATGGTGGTGTTGCCCAGCAACATACCCTCACCTGGTCATGGTTCCACCGTAGAACCTCCAGAGGTGGTGGCATTAGCTGCAGAACCTCCAGAGGTGTCGGTGGTATCCTCCTGTGAGCTCTCATCCTGTCCTGTCACGGCTAAGAAGGCCGCTTCTGAACTCTCGTCCTGTCCTGTCACGGCTAAGAAGGCCGCCTGTGAGCTCTCTCCCTGTCCTGTCACGGCTAAGAAGGCCGCTTATGAACTCTCGTCCTGTCCTGTCACGGCTAAGAAGGCCGCTTCTGAACTCTCGTCCTGTCCTGTCACGGCTAAGAAGGCCGCCTGTGAGCTCTCTCCCTGTCCTGTCACGGCTAAGAAGGCCGCTTATGAACTCTCGTCCTGTCCTGTCACGGCTAAGAAGGCCGCTTCTGAACTCTCGTCCTGTCCTGTCACGGCTAAGAAGGCCGCTTGTGAGCTCTCATCCTGTCCTGTCACGGCTAAGAAGGTCGCTTCTGAACTCTCGTCCTGTCCTGTCACGGCTAAGAAGGCCGCTTATGAACTCTCGTCCTGTCCTGTCACGGCTAAGAAGGCCGCTTCTGAACTCTCTCCCTGTTCTGTCACGGCTAAGAAGGCCGCCTGTGAGCTCTCTCCCTGTCCTGTCACGGCTAAGAAGGCCGCTTATGAACTCTCATCCTGTCCTGTCACGGCTAAGAAGGCCGCTTCTGAACTCTCGTCCTGTCCTGTCACGGCTAAGAAGGCCGTCTGTGAGCTCTTACCCTGTCCTGCCCCGGCCATGGAGGCCACCTATGAACTCTCGCCCTGTCCTGCCCCGGCCATGGAGGCCACCTATGAACTCTCGCCCTCTCCTGCCCCGGCCACAGAGGCCGCCTATGATTCCATGTCCTGCCCAGTCACGGCTGTGAAGGCCGTCTGTGACTCCTCATCCTGCCCAGTCACGGCTACAGAGGTCGTCTGTGAGTCCCGGACCTGCTCAGCCACGGCCCCTGAGACCAAGAAGGCTCTCCCTGTGTTGTCTGTCTCTGCTCTCCCAGTGTTGTCTGTCTCTGCTCTCCCAGTGTTGTCTGTCTCTGTTCTCCCAGTGTTGTCTGTCTCTGTTCTCCCAGTGTTGTCTGTCTCTGTTCTCCCAGCGTTGTCTGTCTCTGCTCTCCCTGTGTTGTTGGTCCTTGTTCTCCTATGTGTGCAGGTGCTGTCAGGGATATCTGTCCAGTCTGCCCCGCTCTGGTGGTTCCTGGTTCCGTCTGTTCCGCCCTGGGGGGTTCCAGGTCCATCTGCTCTGTCCTGGGGGTTTACAGTCCTGTCGGCTCGGCCCTGGTGGGCTCCAGTCCCCTCTGCTCCGCCCAGGAGAGTTACAGTCCCGTCGGCTCGGCCCTGGTGGGCTCCAGGTCCGTCTGCTCCGCCCTGGGGGGCTTCAGTCCGGTCTGCTCGGCCCTGGTGGGCTCCAGGTCCGTCTGCTCCGCCCTGGAGGGCTTCAGTCCGGTCTGCTCTGCCCTGGTGGGCTCCAGTCCCATCCTCTCCGCACTGTCTTCCACATGGACCTGGCCCTCCGTCCCTCCCCCTGTTCCGCCTCCGCTCCACCGCCCACCTAGTTATGTGTAGGAGCGTCTGGAAGCCGCTCCTTGGGGGGGGGGGCTATGTCACGAATCCAAGCCATGAACATTGCTCCACTCACCACCAGAGGTCACTCTCACATCACTGGACTCTCACACAGTTACAGATCACCCTCTTAGACTACATCTCCCATCATTCACTGCACCCTCACAGCTGTTTCACATTATCTCGCTGCACCTGTTCACAATCATTCAATCACCCTCACACTATATTAACCCTGAACATTCTGCCACATTCTGCCGAGTATTGTTTAGCCTAGCTACCCTACAAAGCGTTTCCCAGTTTTCCTAGTCTGTTTTCCTGTGTTCCGATTCCGCCCTTGCCCTTGGATTATTCTCTCTGCCGAGCCCTCTGGATTTAGTTTGCCGATCGCCGACCTACGCTTGCCTAAGGACTACTCTTCTGTCTTGTCTATGCCATACCTGTTTGCTCCTGCCCGACCCTGCCTGTATTGACCATGTGGTTGAATAAAAAGCTTGCATTTGGATCCGAATGTTTCACGTCTCGTCATCCTCGTCACAGCAGCCTTCCTTGAACAGTTATGTTCAAGACTTTCTGATTTACTTAAAGAATACTGCGTGAGGGGGCGAGGAAGGGAGGTCATGTATGGGACACATAAATTAAGCCCAATATACGGAACATTCTGGCTAATACGGGGCGATTGGCAATCCTAGCTTTCCCCTGCATGTTCTGGCATCCTAGCGCACAGCAGCTGTCCACCATGTTAAAATGGTGTCAGGTTTGTAAGTTAAATAGTCTGGTTTTAAATTATTGTTCTACAACTGTCGATACCAATGCTCTAGCGCTCTCTTGGTTGCCTGCCAAAATGTCGGAGTTTAGATTACGTGATGTCAACCTCCGGAGCTCTATAGATTTGTAATGTTTCTTTACAAAGTGATCTACTGGCCTGGCAACATAATGCAGCATTTTTAGTCGTTTTCATGGATCCTTGAGTACATGGGACAGTTTTGACAACGGTTCCGTCTGTACACATTAGGGCTGGGGGATATGTCAAAAATATCTTATCAAAAATATCACGATATCCGATAATATCGTCTACCCAAGCCCCACCTCCACCACACCCCGCCCCGCCCCGGCCAAGACAACATTGCCGACATGCACCATAAACACACGTTAAGTTTGGTCTTAATTATTGCCACATTAAAGTTTGGTTTTACTTTTTCTTAGTTTGTTCTTAAACTAACAGCAAACATTAGCTTTACTGTTATGTTGGTGTTGTTAATAATTTCCATTCTGTTCTTATCAAATTTGTGTTTGAAATTAATTTTGTTTTGTGAGGAGAGCTGATGAGGAAAAATAATAGAACCCAATTTTAAGTTCATCATGGTGAAGTTGGACATTCTGGTGTTGATTGTAAGAATGATAAATGCATGTTGATGTCATTAATAAATGCCTCATTCATTCATTTAATATCTTGAATAAAATATGCCTATTTTCCGATGTTTCTCTTTCTTTTTGGCATTAACGCCTGTGTAGACATTTCATGATGGTAAGTTTAATTTCCTTGAATATAACAATTGTTGCGTTGTTTTTAAACTGGTAATCAAGCTATAACGTAGGCTATTTGATATTTATCATGTATGACTAAAATCATGCAGGGATTAAAAACGAATTCTGAGCAAAAACATTTAGGTTTTTTTTCTTTTCTTTTCTTTTTTAACAAAATAACAAAACCTGCTTTTTATTTAGAAGCGGGATCATTTAAATTTCATTTTTGTATTTTAATTTTTATAGTTTTTATTTTATTAATCAAAATACAAAGCCCACAATATAATTTTCAGTGTTGGGCTGCCAAACTCCGAACGCGTGCATGTTGAGGGGCGAGCTGAGATAGGCCTAGGCTAGTACTATAATGCCTTAATCTGTTTGCAACAAAACATTATAGTATCAATTTAATTAAACATAATTATACTGTATACACTGTTTAAAAAAATCTGTAAAAATATGGCACTATGTGCGCTGTATGAATAGGCTGTGAAAGAATTTGCGTATTTTAATTCTAACTGTCATGTTTGTGGTTTTTCATCATTATACATGGTTTAAATAAATATTCAGAAACACGTGCAGTGCTACTATTTTTCTTTTTTCTGTTTAACTTTTATTAAACTGCAGATCAAAATAGAATAGAATAGAAAAATCTATACCCTAAATAAGGATGAATAGGATTGGAACGCATCTCCAAAATCGCATACACGGATGCACGTTGCCATTATGGTAGTCAGCGCCGAAAAACAGGCAAATAAAATATAAACCGAGGTTACAAAAGTGATTCAGTCAAGATCAGTGAGGGATTTTCTTTTCTTTTGGAGGCAGCGGCTGCTGTCAATGCATGGATCCATACACCCTTGTATTCTTTCTCAACTCTTTACGTTCACTTAAGACATAACTGATTGTATTTATGGGGTATTTTGATATAATTATGTGTGTATTTGTCCATTCGAATGTGTAAGAATGAGAGAAAGAGAGCTGAGTCCAGTGTTCGTGTATATAAGAGGCGGCTTTTGTGCGTGCACTTTGTGTGTGTGCGCAGCACGGAAAACAGAGCGCGAGTGCAGAAGCGAGTTATATTTTGTCTTCTTGCAGTTGAATCTTTTGAAATCACAATAAATGCGCATACAGGAATCGAGAAGCAGAATCGAAATTTAATTTTATAACAAGTAATTCGGTTCCTGACCTTCCATCTGATCTGATTTCAAAAATTGGAACAGCTTTTCGATTCCCAACCCTCCTCCTGCTAAATCATTTCATTCTTGCATGCAAAAAGAACTGGGATGCGTTTCCCAAAAGCATTGTAAACTTAAGTACATCTTAGACCCATTGAAACCAATGGAGCTACGATCAACTTAGGCTTATGATGTTTTTGGGAAACGCAGCCCTGTATGGTGACTATGGGGTCATAATTTACTAGGTTTATCATTTGTCTTCTTTTTTTTTTTTTTAGATAAAATTGATAATCGTCTTTTACCTGACTGTTGACATCGACATCGCGATACTATATCGCCCAGCCCTAGTACACGTCTTCCTTTTATTTTCAAAATGTCCCAATTGATTTTTATCACCTTAATGTTTTCATGAAGAAAGTGAAAGAAGAAAGACAAGATCTGAATGAGCTGGAGGAGAAACATCAGTGTCAGAAAGATCATAATGTGAAAGGAGAAAAATCTGTGAGTTGCAGCATTCAAATAACAGAAGTCCAAAGGCCTTTCAGCTGCTCTCAGTATGGAAAGTCTTTCACACGTAAAGATACCTTAAGATTCACATGTTAAGTCATGCTGGGTAAAAGCCTTTCAGCTGCTCTCGATATGGATATGTATAACGGGTCCCGCTCGCCTGCTCCAAGCGGGTCTCGAACCCAGGTCTCCGGCGTGGAAGGCGGGCACACTAACAAGGAGGCTAAAGACTGCAGCCACTAGCATCAGTCGCTAGTGCGTCTCTTGAGATCAGGGGAGCGAGGTTTACCTGCACAGCACCTACTAGCTGGCCTCCGTTACATACTGTATGTAAAGGAGGATTTAATCATCACATGAGAATTCACACTAAAAGAGATGCCTTACTAGACAATTTATAGAAATTAAAAGCCTCACGTCTGTCCTGTTTGTGGCAGGATACTTCTACGGTTTTTAAAAAGCTTGGAAAAACTGTGTAGGGATGGATATGGTTAAGGTTTTAAAGGTATTACTGCTCTTACTGTTACTGTTGATCCATCTGGTATTTTTATAGGTTCTTCTTTTTATTTTTAAACAAAAACTCCCAGTCCCTTTGGCTCAGTTCTCAGAATGTGAACTTTTTCTCTCAAAACTATAAAACTATGAAATATGTTTAAGCTCTCTGAACAATTAGTTTCTTGTTCTGTTTACATGTAACACTGCTACACAAATAAATGTACTGTATGAATTCAAATGTGCATATTCTTTTTCTGTGTAATATAATATAGACATTTCCCAGTAAACTTTTACCTACCATTGAAATCAACCAGAGAACATGTGGGGCCCAAATTGGTTGCACCTAGGGCCAAGTCAATTTTATGCCATAAAAGAACACCTCATCTGCTATAGTGTTGTCACGGTACCAACATTTCTGTATTCTGTACCAATACCAGTGAAAATCCACGGTTCTCTGTACCAATTTTGCTACCAAAGCAAAACACAAAAACATGCTAATTAAAAAAAAACACATTTTTATTAATAAAGTTAAACAAAAATAAGCCATACAAAAGTCAATGCCATTCTTTATGCTTATTAAAAAATATTTAAAGTTTTCCACAAGTTATAAATGTACGAAAAAAGTAAACAAATTTCACCCAAAAGCTTTTGTCATATTTCTGCTGCTGCTGAAAAACAACTGTAAACTGTTGTGTGTTTTAGGGTTTGCTGGTGTGTTTCATGATCTTCCTCTGCCTGCAGCTGTAAAAGGAAAATATAATGTACTTAAGTAAAGCAATGGGCTGAGTCTGACCACATGCAACATTAGATTGAGTCCAGCTAAAATATATAATTTCAGTAAATAACAAACCTCAGCTTTTATAATAAATTTAGATACGATTACATATATTTTAAGACAAGTGCATATCAAATAGATGGAAACTGTAGTGTTAAAACACTTTACAATAAGATTACATTTGTTAGATAACATAACCTATCAAATAAACAATAGTTATATAGCAATAATTCTTCTTAGGGTTAATTTCAAAATTTACTAATACATAAAATCAAAATTTCAATCTGTTAAAATTATTTAATGCACAATGAACAAACATGAATGATCAAGTGTTTGTATTAAATAACATTCACAAACATTAATTAATGTTGTAAAAATATATTGTTCACTCAATGTAAGTTGATAATAACATGAAGTCATGTTAATGAATGGTATCTTTTTTGTAAAGTCTGTACAGAAGATACAATTTGGCTGTACTTTCATTTAATCCAAACTGTGTACATATTTAATTTTAAAGGGCTTTTAAAACTGCTAGTTATCCAGCCAAGAGTTACAACTAACTTACTAGCTAAAAAAAAGAAGAAGCCCAGAACTGCTTTTCTTATGGACTGATCTGACAATCTAATAAAATTGTGTTTATGTATATATCTCCAGCAATAAAAAAATTAGACAGGTACAATCGATTAAATAAAGTTGTAGAGCTGTGTCCCAACTGTTTGAATTTAAAATAGAGTAAATACAGTGAGGGGAAAAAAATTATTTGATCCCCTGCTGATTTTGTACGTTTGCCCACTGACAAAGAAATGATAAGTCTATAACTTTAATGGTAGGTTTATTTGAACAGTGAGAGACAGAACAACAAAAAAATTCCAGAAAAACGCATTTAAAAAAAAGTTATACATTGATTTACATTTTAATGAGTCAAATAAGTATTTGATCCCCTATCAAGCCGCAAGGATTTCTGGCTCCCAGGTGTCTTTTATACAGGTAAGGAGCTGAGATTAGGAGCTCTCTCTTAAAGGGAGTCTCAGCTTGTTACCTGTGTAAAAGACAGCTGTCCACAGAAGCTATTAATCAATCAGATCCCAAACTCTCCACCATGGTCAAGACCAAAGAGCTGTCCAAGGATGTCAGGGACAAGATTGTAGACCTACACAAGGCTGTAATGGGCTACAAGACCATCACCAAGCAGCTTGGTGAGAAAGTTGGTACAACAGTTGGTGCGATTATTTGCAAATGGAAGAAACACAAAATAACTGCCAATCTCCCTCGGACTGGGGCTCCATGCAAGATCTCACCTCGTGGAGTTTCAATGATCATGAGAACGGTGAGGAATCAGCCAAAAACTACACGGGAGGATCTTGTCAATGATCTCAAGGCAGCTGGGACCATAGTCACCAAGAAAACAATTGGTAACACACTACGCCGTGAAGGACTGAGATCCTGCAGCACCCACAAGGTCCCCCTGCTCAAGAAAGCACATGTACAGGCCCGTCTGAAGCCAATGATTCAGAGGAGAACTGGGTGAAAGTGTTGTGGTCAGATGAGACCAAAATCGAACTCTTTGGCATCAACTCAACTCGCCATAAGGAATGTTGCCTATGACCCAAGAACACCATCACCACCGTCAAACATGGAGGTGGAAACATTATGCTTTGGGGGTGTTTTTCTGCTAAGGGGACAGGACAACTGCACCGCATCAAAGGGACGATGGACGGGGCCATGTACCATCAGGGCCAGGGCATTGAAAATGGGTCGTGGATGGGTATGCCAGCATAACAATGACCCAAAACACACGGCCAAGGTAACAAAGGAGTGGCTCAAGAATTCAATTCAATTCAATTCACGTTTATTTGTATAGCGCTTTTTACGATACAATCGTTGCAAAGCGCCTTACAGGAAATTAAGTTTCTACAATATATTTATACATTGTAGAAACTTAATATATTAACTTATGGCAAAATTTGTTAATTCTGCATGTTGTTGGTGGATCAGAGGTTGGCCTCCATCAGAGGTCCTCCGAGGGGTCGGCATCATCTCTTCTCAGGTGTTTGGTCATCTCAGATCATTTAAGGGCTCCTAACTCCTAGTTACCACGGGATGTTAATCCCGTGGCAGAAACAGAGAAACAAAGAGACATAATTAGCGTAGCTGTTGTTCCATTCAAGCAAAAATTATTTGTTCAACCCAATTTAAAGAATAATAATGTGCGTTTTGATCAGATATAACTGTAGTACACGATTTATGAGATGCATTATATGAATGCATTATGTGAATGCTTGGCTAAAGAGATGTGTCTTTAATCTAGATTTAAACAGAGAGTGTGTGTCTGAACCCCGAACGTTATCAGGAAGGCTATTCCAGAGTTTGGGAGCCAAATATGAAAAAGCTCTACCTCCTTTAGTGGACTTTGCTATTCTAGGTACTACCAAGAGTCCAGAGTTTTGCGACCTTAGGGAGCGTGATGGATTGTAGCGAGATAGAAGACTAGTTAGGTACGCAGGAGCTAAACCATTTAGGGCCTTATAGGTAAGTAATAATATTTTGTAACTGATACGGTACTTAATAGGTAGCCAGTGCAGAGACTGTAAAATTGGGGTAATATGATCATATTTTCTTGACCTGGTAAGGACTCTAGCCGCTGCATTTTGGACTACTTGTAGCCTGTTTATTGAAGATGCAGGACAACCACCTAGCAGTGCATTACAATAGTCCAGTCTAGAGGTCATGAATGCATGAACTAGCTTTTCTGCATCAGAAACAGGTAACATGTTCCTTAGCTTGGCAATGTTTCTAAGATGGAAGAATGCTGTTTTTGTAACATTGGAAATATGTTTTTCAAAAGACAAGTTGCTGTCTAATATAACACCCAGATTTTTTACTGTAGAGGAAGTAACAGGACATCCGTCTAGTTGCAAATTGTAATCCAAGAGATTCTGTGTACTGTTATTTGGTCCAATAAGTAATTAAGAAGAAGCTCATTAAGGTCCTGGAGTGGCCTAGCCAGTCTCCAGACCTTAATCCCATAGAAAATCTGTGGAAGGAGCTGAAGGTTTGAATTGCCAAACGTCAGCCTCGAAACCTTAATGACTTGGAGAGGATCTGCAAAGAGGAGTGGGACAAAATCCCTCCTGAGATGTGTGCAAACCTGGTGGCCAACTACAAGAAACGTCTGACCTCTGTGATTGCCAACAAGGGTTTTGCCACCAAGTACTAAGTCATGTTTTGTGCTTCATATAAAATTATCTAGAGAAAAAAGTATTAATGATAAATCCCCCGTGACGTTTGTACTGGCTACTGTATACAGGCCACCAGGGCACCATACATACTTTATTAAAGAATTTGCTGATTTTCTATCAGAGTTAGTGCTGGCTGCAGATAAAGTCTTAATTGTTGGCGATTTTAATATCCATGTTGATAATGAAAAAGATGCATTAGGATCAGCATTCATAGACATTCTGAACTCTATTGGGGTTAGACAACACGTTTCAGGACCTACTCATAGTCGAAATCATACTCTAGATTTAATACTGTCACATGGAATTGATGTTAATGGTGTTGAAATTCTGCAGCAAAGCGATGATATATCTGATCATTATCTAGTCTTGTGTAAACTCCATATAGTTAAAGCTGTAAATTCAACTCCTCCTTATAAATATGGTAGAACGATCACTTCTACCACAAAAGACTGCTTTGTAAGTAATCTTCCTGATTTATCTCAATTCCTTAGCATATCCAACAGCTCAGAACAACTTGATGATGTAACAGAAACTATGAACTCTCTCTTTTCTAGCACTTTAGATACAATTGCTCCTTTACGCTTAAGGAAGATTAAGGAAAAGAGTCCAACACCGTGGTATAATGAGCACACTCGCACTCTAAAGAGAGCAGCCCGGAAAATGGAGCGCAGCTGGAGGAAAACAAAACTAGAGGTATTTCGTTTAGCCTGGCGGGAAAGTACCCTATCCTACAGAAAAGCTTTAAAAACTTCTAGATCTGATTACTTTTCGTCTCTTTTAGAACAAAACAAACATAACCCCAGGTATTTATTCAATACAGTGGCAAAATTAACAAAAAATAAAGCATCAACAGGTGTTGACATTTCCCAACAGCACAGCAGTAATGATTTTATGAACTACTTTACTTCCAAGATTGATACTATTAGAGATCAAATTGTAACCATGCAGCCGTCAGCTATATTATCACATCAAATAGTGTACTATAGATCCCCTGAGGAACAATTCCACTCATTCTCTACTATAGGAGAGGAAGAATTGTATAAACTTGTTAATTCATCTAAACCAACAACATGTATGTTAGACCCTATTCCATCTAAACTACTAAAAGAGGTGCTTCCAGAAGTCATAGATCCTCTTTTGGCTATTATTAATTTGTCATTGTCATTAGGATATGTCCCCAAAAACTTTAAATTGGCTGTTATTAAGCCTCTCATTAAAAAACCACAACTTGACCCCAAAGATCTAGTTAATTACAGACCGATCTCGAATCTCCCTTTTCTGTCAAAGATATTAGAAAAGATTGTATCCTCACAATTATATTCCTTCTTAGAGAAAAATTATATCTGTGAGGATTTCCAGTCAGGATTTAGACCGTATCATAGTACTGAGACTGCTCTCATTAGAGTTACTAATGACCTACTCTTATCATCTGATCGTGGTTGTATCTCTCTATTAGTTCTACTGGATCTTAGCGCTGCGTTCGACACTATCGATCACAACATTCTTTTGAATAGACTAGAAAACTTTGTTGGCATTAGTGTAAGTGCATTAGCATGGTTCAAATCGTACTTATCTGACCGCCATCAATTCGTAGCAGTGAATGAAGAGGTATCATATCGATCACAAGTGCAGTATGGAGTTCCTCAAGGCTCAGTACTAGGGCCGTTACTTTTCACGCTTTACATGTTACCCTTGGGAAATATCATTAGGAAACACGGGGTTAGCTTTCACTGTTATGCTGATGATACTCAGCTCTATATTTCTTCACGGCCTGGTGAAACACACCAAATTGAGAAACTTATGGAATGCATAGTTGATATAAAAAACTGGATGACGAGTAATTTCTTACTGCTAAATTCTGAAAAAACAGATGTGTTACTTATCGGACCTAAAACCCCCACAAGTAATAACCTAGAACATTGTCTAACACTTGATGGCTGCTCTGTAAATTCTTCGTCATCAGTCAGGAACCTAGGTGTGCTATTTAATAGTAATCTCTCCTTTGACAGCCACGTTTCTAGCATTTGTAAAACTGCATTTTTTCATCTTAAAAATATATCTAAACTGAGACCTATGCTCTCAATGTCAAATGCAGAAATATTAATTCATGCGTTTATGACCTCAAGGTTAGATTATTGTAATGCTTTATTGGGTGGTTGTTCTGCACGCATAATAAACAAATTACAGATGGTTCAAAATGCAGCAGCTGGAGTTCTTACTAGAACCAGGAAGTATGAGCACATTAGCCCGGTTCTGTCAACACTGCACTGGCTCCCTACTAAACATCGTATAGATTTTAAAATCTTGTTAATTACTTATAAAGCCCTGAATGGTTTAGCTCCTCAGTACTTGAGCGAGCTCTTATCGCATTATAGTCCTTCACGTCCGCTGCGTTCTCAAAACTCTGGCCATTTGATAATACCTAGAATATCAAAATCAACTGCGGGCGGCAGATCTTTTTCCTATTTAGCTCCCAAACTCTGGAACAATCTACCAAACACTGTTCGGGAGGCAGACACACTCTGTCAGTTTAAATCTAGATTAAAGACCCATCTCTTTAACCTGGCGTACACATAACACACTAATACACTTCTATTATTCAAATCCGTTAAAGGATTGTTAGGCTGCATTAATTAGATCAACCGGAACCGGGAACACTCCCCATAACACATGATGTACTTGTTACATCATAAAAAAAATATTGACATCTACGCTAATATTAGTCTGTTTCTTTCTTATTCTGTTTCTTAGTCCGTGTCTGGATCAGATGGTGGATTGGCGCCGGGAGATGATGTCTGCGGCCCAGATTGTCGTCGGAGGCCGGACCCCTGGATGAGCCCCGGGGACATAATCCCAGTGAAGACCTCGACTTAAAATACAATAAAACTAAAAATAAAACAAATAACTAAAAATATAATAAAATACCTAACTACATAATACTATTATTGTTAGAAATTGCAACAATATTAAAATAGAAATATAAAACATTTAAAGTCTTAATTAAAACAATAAATAAACAATAATATCCTGGCCAGAGGAGAACTGGCCCCCCGACTGAGCCTGGTTTCTCCCAAGGTTTTTTTTTTCTCCATTCTGTCTCAGAGGGAGTTTTGGTTCCTTGCCGCTGTCGCCTCTGGCTTGCTCAGTTGGGGACACTTAATTTCTAGTGATTATCGTCAATTGGATTTCACAGATACTATTTAAACTATACTGAGCTAGACAATGACATCTCTGAATTCAATAATGAGTGTTTAATCTTATTATTATACATTACTGACACTCTATCCTCCAACTTGATACTGTTAAGTGCTTTGACACAATCTGTATTGTTAAAAGCGCTATATAAATAAAGGTGACTTGACTTGACTTGACTTTTGTGAAGGGGTCAAATATTATTTCACTCATTAAAATGCAAATCAATTTATAACTTTTTTTCTGGATTGTTTTGTTGTTATTCTGTCTCTCACTGTTCAAATAAACCTACCATTAAAATTATAGACTGATCATTTCTTTGTCAGTGGGCAAACGTACAAAATCAGCAGGGGATCAAATAACTTTTTCCCCCACTGTACATGCTATCTATTAGTCTACGGGGGGAATCAGTACTGTATACTGTATAAGTGATGCCATGCAGACAGCGTGATTTATTTGCACATGTGCACTGATTTAATGAGCAGGTGAGCAGCGGTACAGCACTGATCCATGACTACAGTGTCAACAGATCTTTCAAAATGCAAAGATTTGCTCCACTAGATTATGACCATTCATAGCCCTCCTCTCCAACATATTATAAATTACTGAATTAGAAACACAAATTCCTTTTCATAATTTTTTTTTATTTTTTTTATAAAATTTAGTTTACTAATTATTTCATTATATTATATTATCATATATTATTAATTATATTGACTTCAATTAAATATAGTGCAGTGTTTTTAAAGCTCATTTATCAGCAGGTTAAACTGAGCTGCAGGTGTTCAATGAATGAGATGCAGGCTTTTCAGGTGAAATACAGCACACTACAGTACAGCAGCTGTTTTGTGGATTCACTACAGAGTGCTCGTCCTGGTTGTGTTTCAAACTCTGACGTCTACAACAGCACAGAACAGACTTCATCATATTACGAACATCAGGTCTCATGAACAAGTACAGCAAACAGTCAGCAAGTGGATTCACATACATGAGCAATTCTGCACAGTGGAGACATTTCTTAACAAAACTGTCATTGGGAAAAAAAAGTTCAATTAATAACATAATCACAAAAGGCAGAATGAGAAATGTGTAAGTCAACAGCACCAGGAACAAACTGCCCAAAATTAATTTGCGCTGAAGAGCAGTCAGTGATATTGAGCGAGAAAGACCTCGCCAAGTGCCAGCAAAACAGAGAATGATTATGGGGTAGGGAATTAAACACACTATACACCAGTGTAGATCTTCAAAAAATATACAAGGGGGTTTCACTTTTGCAAAGATCAGAGGCACAAACCAGATGATCACAGAAATAAAACTGGAGAGTTTGAGTGAATGGTGAGATTTGGACCAGATAGGATGAGAAACCAGAAGATATCGTTCAAAAGCAATACATGCCATAAAATACAGACCCACAATCAAAGAATAGTCATATGCACTATATAGTTTCTGTGTCCATGAGGTTGCTGTTCCTATTAACATACATATGACCTGTATGAGATCTGAAAGTATCAAATGACTAACAAAAACTGAAGCAGCAGGCCGAGATTTGATGAGGAAACACAAAGCAATCAGAGTTAAGATCATGACTGGAATCTCAATGACTGAAAGGACACAGACAAATACAGATTCTCCATAATCTGTTTTCATTTGTAATTTCCTCAGCTCCCAATAAAGTAACTTATCTGATGCAGTTGAGTCATTGATGCTGCAGGTGTTATGTTGTGCCATTGTTTCACAAAATCCTGAGAGGAAGCAGTAAATAACAAACCAGTTATTAGTTTCAATATGTAAGAAATGCTTCAATTTCTCAATGTAAAAATGTATTATTTATAAAAATAGATGGCCTGACATGTTTCTTCTGTCTAATGTTGTCATTCAAATGGTGGATATGTAATGTTACAGGGATAGTTCACCAAGAAATGAACATTGTGTCTTCATTTACTCACCCTCATGTTGTTTCAAACCTGGAAAAATTGTTCATCTTCTGAACACAAATAAAGATATTTTAAGGAATTCTGAGAGATTTCTGTCCCTCCGCTGACAGTCAACGCAACAACTAGTTTGATGCTTCAAAAAATAAATGGAGAGGTTTAGTCCAAATTTTCTGAAGAGATTTGATCACTTTATATGATGAACAAGATTTAATTTAGGCTTTTATTCACATATTTACACTGATCATAAACAGAAGCTCATTGGTTTTTACGGATCTCAAACATGCTGCGAAACACAAGAATGAACCTCATTGATTCTGACACAATAAGCAAGTGTGCTTGAACTTCTGTTTGCCATGACTACTGCGTGCGCTGATTCATGTTTATCTGTGAATAAAAGCCTAAATTAAATCTGTTCAGCATATAAATCGATCAAAGATGCAGACTGAACCTCTCAATTCATCTGGGTTTCTTTATGAACTCTGTGTTGACTGTCAGTGGAGGGACAGAAATCTCTCAGATTTCATTAAATGTATCTTCAGTTGTGTTCTGAATGTGAAGAAAGTCTTACAGATTTGGAACAACATAAGGGTGAGTGAATGATGACAGGATTTAAATTTTTGTGTGAACTAACCATTTAAGACACATTTCAGGCTTAATATTAAGAAATGTGTAAGGACTCCAAATAAAGTTTAATTATTATTTTAATATCAGTAAGTCTCAGGTGATTTGTCAGTAAAAATGTTAATAGATTTGAGCTACACTTAGTATGAAATAAATGTATTTAAATATTACTTTTTCTTTTACTAGGGTTAACTTTAAAAATAAACTTTGAAATCTCTGTCCATAACATCTTTTATTTAAACAATATCATAAGAATGTTGTTCTGAATATTCAGTATCACAGCACAGCTGCTAGTGTGATAGTGCTGTAATAAAATAGTTAAATAAACAAGTAACAAATATTATACAACTTACATTTATGACATAACTTGTCCAGTTGGTTTGTGTTTCTTTTTCCACAAAGAAGTCAAAGGACAACTTTCAGCGCCATCAACACACTCCAAACACTGTTGATCTGATGGAGAACATAGTTGAGATACAAACAAAAGTGAATACACTTTTAGTCCATTTGGTAAGTTTAACTGTATAATTTCTGATGGAAATAGTGAGATCTTACTGTGATGTAAGGATCAAGACGACTGGGGAAGCTGCAGTGAATGCTGTTTATTGAGCAACAGTTGTAACATATGCTGAAATAAGACGAGTAATGACAAGTAAAATAAACAGATGGTAGTCAAAAAAGGTAGTTTGAGTGATTGATCAACTACCTGAGTACACTAAAAACACTAAGAATGCTTTCTAGTTTATTGTTCACAGTGTTTTTCACTTCCTCTGGCAAATAAGAAACCTGAAACACTAATTCTTTTGCTGCTTTGTGAACTCAGATATTTTCTTTAGGAAACAGAAATCTGTGTCGTTATTCCACTCAGTGCTGATAATAAAACAATCAGCGATACCATAAATACAAATATAATTAACAATATATGAACTCATACATGAGATAACATGATCTGCAATCATAACGACAATTATAAGACAGATGTTTATGAGCTGATCGCCTCATTATTAAACACAACCCCTAAAAACGAGAAGTGGCTCAGACAAGGACCTGAAAGAAACCCCCCAAAGCTACATTAAACAATATACACATGATCTTACCTGGATCAGACTGTGGCTTGAAGATGTTCATCAGTAGATGATGGTGTCTGTGAGCTGATGGTCGTTCTTTTATAGTCTGAATTCACTCCGGAAACAGCGGCGAATGGAGAGTGATTCTGTCAGATAATGAGCAAATGAACAAAGATGCATTAACATAATGAATGCCTAATGCACATATAACCACAACTTTAAAATGTACAACCATTACACTTATGATATGAAACCATTACATGACATCAAAAATGAAATCAAAGGTGTTTCATTGCACACACATCAGTCCGCTTTAGCTCCAGCTTTGTTTTAGTCAGACTCTGGTTAAACGTGCAGTCCTGCTCTTCAATGATCTTTAACCAAAGATTGTCAGGCTAATAGTGGGCTACAGGCTTATATGGCTCAGCAAAGCAAGCAGCTACAGGACATGTATGAAGCTGAGCAAAAACGCCAATCACAGGAGAACACAGTCCTTGAGAATCTGCTGAGGGCACATCAGGAGGCAGAGGAAAGGAGATTTCAAGCTATGCAAGCTCAGCAGGAGGCAAATTGTCACATGTTTACACAGCTAGTGGCTACTTTCGCTAATGCGTTGTCTTCTGGTCAGTCACAGCACCCATCCTCGCAGCCCCCAACCCAGTTTGTTCCAAAAGCTCAAGTGAGTTCAACCACTGCCAGTGCCTGGTCCATTCCTCAGCCACCCAGGGCCCAACCACAGCATCCCATGGCCCTGCAGCTCATGCAACCATATATGGTTAGACCAGGTGAAGAGGCTGCAAATGTTTCATCTATTGAATCACATGGCAACCTGCCTATGTCCGATGTACTGCATCAAGTGAATGCCAGTGAGCATTTCTACAAATTGTAAATGGCGTAGTTGCACAGCAGTCTACCTTATTCAGCGTTATACATTCCAGTTTGTATTGTAATTGTTCAAGTTAGGCTCATTGTTGTGAGTTTACACGTGTTACTGAGTGTAGTTGCATGACAATTTATTGTGTTGCAAACTATGTTTTCTGTTTTGTTGTTTGAAATAAGTTTACTCAACATTTGTGAAATGATGAACAAAGAAGGGACATTTTAGCATGTTAATTTTTCATCAACAAAGAATAAAAAATTTTTTTTAACTTTTTTTCTAACCATTCTCATTACAGAACCTTGGATATATATATATATATATATATATATATATATATATAAAGGATGCTTTTATTTAAAATGTTATAAAGAACCTTTCTTAACACAGAAAAGTGTTGTAGAGAACATGCAAAACACTTTGCTACCTCAGCAATAAAGTTTTTTTGTTACAAAACTCAGTTGTAGTCATTCAATTCAACCACCACATTAACATCCAGTGGTTAATCCAGTTTGGCTGCTGGCGAAGTATCTTTTGCTGTGACCCACTTTCACACACATATACGTATATGCAATGCTACTTATGAACAAAAATTGACCTATTTAAATTAGAATCAAAACAATTACAAGCAAACGATTTCTTCAATTTGACTGACTAAATTCTATAGGGACCCTAACATTACCCCTACATCCTTGAAAAAGACACACACAAGGTATTTCTAATGTCCTGAGCCCGGTCTTTGGCCTGCTCACGATTCTCTCTGTCATCCACTTAATTCATTTCACCTTCATCCTCTTCATAGTCTCCCTCATTGAACATTTCATTGTGGACTTCACAAAAGTTGTGTAATACACAACATGCTGAAATTATTTGGCTGACCAGAGAAATGTGTGCTTCATGTTGCTTAAGGCATCTCCTTCGGCCTTTGAGACTGCCAAAGGCTCTCTCAACAGTCATCCTTGCCTGACTCAGGCGGTGGTTGAAGTTGATCTGTTCAGCAGTCCCTATTGGAAAAAAAAGTATACTAGGTATACTTGCAGCCAGACTAATTGTCAGTATACTTCAAGTGTGTTAATGATTAGTTAACTTGAAATGTGCTATTTTGGAACAACTTTTTTTGCGCTAAGTGTATTTTAGTTGTAATAAAATTCTAAGTGTATTTAGTGTACTTTTTGATACACTTTAAGTACATGCCTATTTTCATGCTTGATTAGTGATATTAAAGTGTACTTTTTTGTATTACGAGTACATTACAAATTAATTATGAGCAATATACTAATCCCCCCCCCCCCAATGCTGAATCCACTTTTTAAAGTCATAACAATACATAAATTCAATGACAGACAGTGGGCTATTAACAAAAACAGTGTTTATTTAAACCTCAAAATGGTTTTAGCATTGCAAAACATAAAATGCACCATGTTTTTAAATAAAAAGAACGCTGAAAGAAACAAACAAAAAAAAACATTTCAAACATGTAAAATAAATACAATAAAACAAAACAAAAACAATACAAAACCATTTTAAATTAAACAGCAATTGTTAAAGTAAAAGAGGTAAGGTCAGAGGGCATGTTCATACAACTTTTTCTTTTTACTACATCAGACTGTAAATATCCTGTTTTAAACCCATACTACTTAATAGAACGAACATCATGATTAGCAGTGAGGAATTGTATCAGTATGTCACATCAATATTGCTTCCAGTGAATTAGTCAAACATACAGTATACAACAGAAGTGAGTACAACCCATGTAGCATCACTATAAATCACGAGATACAACACTATTCAAGTTGAAAAGTGTAGGATATCAGAGACTGAATCAGACAAATTTAAGATTCGATCATTACATCGAAACATGAGGAGACGAAATTCCAGAGAGGCCCCAAGACAACAGGACAACATCGTAAATTAGATCCCTCGGGCCAGCCCGTCGGAAGAAAGCCTTCTCTTTCACAGAACAGCTTGCAACATTAAAACAAAAGGAACACTTATTGATAATTCCAACGCAGGAAGGAGATCGTCAAATTTGGGGCAAGTAATCACGGTTGATGGTAAAAGAGATGGCCATCACATGGGTTCCACGCTGGAAATCACGAGCTTCCTTAGACTGACTTTTCCCCCACATAGAAGATAGACCAGACTGAAATTCCTTTGCCCACAGAGTCGCTTCCATAGGCAACTAAAATCATCTTAAAAGACTTTCATTTTCATTTTAATGAAACTAATCATTTCTATGCATAACTCTATATCATGTATGTAACCCACACATTAGACTATCATGTTTTAAGCACATATTATGTATGTCTTTTTAATAACTATTGAATGACTTTAAGGGTTATTCGTGTTTGGTATGTATGAGTTTGACAATTCTAGCTTGAAACATTTCTTCCAATTGATTCTTTGTCAAATGTATCATATTCTGGTTATAAAAATCACATCCAAAAGTATACTTTGCAGGAGTGTGTAAAATTCGGACAATTTGACTGACCACGACATGTTGATTTATTGGTTGGGTGGAGTAACAAAGCAACACCCGAGCCAGAATAGGATCTAATTGGTCAAGACACCCAGATGGGATGTGTTTAGAAGCCGAGTTTAAAAACTCTGGACACCATCAAACTCTCCTCTCCTTTTTCTTCTTTCTTTCTTCTTTTTGCTTTTGCCTTTTGCCACCGCGTTTTGATGCTGCTTTTTAGTGCTCTTTGAGCATGCTCTGGCCTACATGCCAGCTGCTACTTAACACCACGATGAGAAGAAAAGCCACCTAGTCTCTTTACATCCTTTTATCCCTTTTCTGTGCTGAAAATGATCATTATAACAATGCATTGAAAGTATACTTTCAAAGTATATTATTAAATAACCTGAAGTTATAGTATGTTTTAAGTCACATTTTTGAGTAATTTTTAAGTTTACTTCTTCATGCTTGGAATTTATTACTTGGACATACATTGCTTTCAGAAAGGAATAAAACAAATAAATAAAGCGAATGCATTATAAAGTGTACAGTCAAGTAAACACTGTCTATATTGCAAGACCAAAATCTGAAGTTCACTCACTCTGCATTAATGTTATATCACTGCATTATTATAACATATCATTATAAATTTTATGGAGAAATAAAGCTGAAAAACAACAATTGGCATTGATATCTGTATAAAGCTGCAGAAGTCGTTCCCCAGGAATCCGTTTTTAGTCTTTTTCAATATTGTTTGGAAGTGGAATGACATACAGTTTGTCCTTAGACCTAATAATTACACATTTACATTTGAGTGACTGTGGATGGACAGCAAATACATTATGAGACACTATGTAAATGTTCAGGATATATTTAGCTGAACATCTCTAAAAATAATTACATGCACATTCTTTAGTTAAAACACATAATATGTTTGTGGTGGATACAGAAGATGCCCCATCCTCACACTTGAAAGCCACCAGGGTCATAATTTCACTTAACAGTACAACGGATTTGTTTCTCTTTTTAAGAGTCATGTTATTACAGGAGTGATAAAGAACACCGCTCACTGAAAAAGGAAAAAAAGAAAAGATTTTTGATGCTGTTCACTTTATTTAAACAATTCCTTTTGATTTAACACCATATATCAGGATTCCTGTTCAAACATGACTGCATTGAACAGACTTGAAACAACCTTTTCTTTTACTTACTTTTTCTTTTCTTCTAAATAATGTTTTTGGAGAAAATATGTTTATAGAGTATAGGGCTGTAGGTTATTATAACTAATTAAAAGCTAATCAAATAAATACATAAACAATAGTAAATATAGCCTATTTAATATATTTCACTGGAAAAAATGATTAATTGAATTTACTACATTTTTTTTAAAGAAAGTGGTTGCAATCAATTTATTTTAGCTACATTTAAATAAACAAATTTAATCGACTACCTTTTTTTTATTTAAATGTAGCCAAAAATTGTTTGCAAACACTTACCTTAAAAAAAATATTATTTTCAGTGTACATAAATCTTTCATATTACGCCTACATTAAGCCTTTTTTAATGTAATAATGTTTACTTAAGCTATGGCAAAATATATATTTTTAGTGTGTTTCCTAAAAAGATTCAAAAACCGTGGTCGTTTTCTAGTCAGTCGCGTGATGTCACCCGTCCAATCACAGCTGAGCTGAGCTCATTCAAACTCAGAGAGTCAAGAAACATAAAAAGGTAAGCATTTCAAGCTTCTTTATTCCTATGTAAAGCACTTTTGAACGTTTCTGATTTACGTTTCTTATTATTTTAACCAGCTCAGGAACGCTAATGTAAAGAGGAACTAACACGCCATTACATCAAAGTTATCAACGGCAAGTGTTAAATATGTAGTGTTTTACACTACAATTTGTCAGTGCAAAAATAAAAAATAAAGTTTTTTTGTGACTTTCTTTCTCAGTCGGACACACAAACAAGTCTGGTGATTTTTGTCTTTTAAACCAGAAAGACAGCTGACAGATATAACCGACTCTCGCCCCACAGAAACTAAAACAACAGGTAACACAAACCCACACATTCACTATATTACAATAGTTTTAAACTTTGTGTTAATCGTTATTTATGATCCGCTTCGTCAGTTTCATCTATATCCATGTGATGCTAATTCAGTTTACTAATGCAGCCGAAGCCCCGGTAAACAAAGCGGCTTGAGGAGCATTAATGATGGCTGTTTTGCTAACGTTATTTACTATTTCAGACTGATATTTGCTCCTCACGTTTTTTAATTTGAAACTCATACTTGCATATATTTTTTAAATCAATATTTTCAGAGCAAAGGCAGCGTGCAGTGCTGGGATGTCAAAGTCAACAAGATGGCTGCAATACTACGAGCCTAAAGTGAAGTGAGTAGAATTCACTTTGATTTAATTGATGGGTTTTAGTGTCATCAACCATCATTTTCTGAAAGTTTTTTTTTTTAAGTATATTTCTTCATTTTTGGATGAATTGCTATTTTTGCAAATGTAGCAGCACATATGGGTCTTCTGAAGCAGTACAATATTTTAGACTGAAATTTAAATAATTGATCAACTTACAATATATACATATGCATACACAGCCCAGACAAATACTGGTTCTTCACACCACATGAAGGACATCATGATATCCAAGGATCAAGCATGTTAGATGTAATGTAGTGTGCCACCATTTTTGATTCAGACTGTATTAGCAGAATGAATAACATATTACATTTCAGTTTGCCTTGGATTTAATGTCATTACGCTTCACAAGAATAGAGTTGAGTCTTGAAAATTCTAGTTCTAGTAGGCTTTCTTAATATGGATTACAAAAAAGGTCTTGTGTGTTATATTTCCACTTGCACTTATCTTAAAGTTGCTTTGGGTTTGTATAAAGGTGTGTTGATATATTATTTATATTTATTTGGTTGTTTTATTAATGAAAAACCCAATTCAATTCAGGCTCAAGAACATTCAGCTGATACACCCCTGAAAGTTTTTCCTAATTAAATCCAGTTGACCGAGAGCTCTGGAAGACATGTTGTGAAAATTACTACAAGTTTTTGAAAAATACTACAGGGTATTAAATGGGCACACGCCCTACTGAATAAACACTTCTCTGATCCTTCACACCTTTATTTTCAATTAACCTTTGTTTTTCCACACAATTCTTAATTTTATGATTTGTGACATATACTAACACTTGTTTAATGCATTTAGAAAAAGGAGGCTGACCAGGTGCAGAAGGCAGCAGTCCCCATCATTGCTGTTGAGGAGGAAGAGGAAATGTCACGAGGAACAATCATGTTTTGATTGTCTTTTAAGACGAAGAGATGATGTCAACCAAGTCTAGTGTCAGTGCGCTGCTGCTGTTTTTTGCACTTTATGCCCTTACTTAGAGTACACTAACTTCTCAATGCAGCTTTACAGAAAAGGCATGTGTCTACATTACAATTTAGCCTGATCTGTTCTATAAATACTATACTTTCAACTTGAATAATAATGCTACATGGGTTGTACTCACTTCTGTTGTATACTGACTAATAAAACTGGAAGCAATATTGATGTGACATCCTGATAAAATTCCTCACTGCTAATCATGATGTTCATTCTATTAAGTAGTGTGGGTTTACAGTTTTTCTCGATTGCTAAAACACTATAACCAGGCTTTTGAACTAAAATTTTAAAACCATAGCGCTATTTATCATAAAGGACAGCCATTTCCCTAAACTATAAACACTATTCCCCTGCTTTAACACATGAGTCAGATTTGGTGAACTGTTACTGTAAAACTCTACACACAAACACACAAACACTCTTACACCATGTGTTTATTTAGAAAGCACTAGCATTCAATATTGTTCACTCAAATCTGCACGGTTTGAGCTCAATTAGTACACAATTACCCAAGTGGAAACACTAGGAGTCAAAGTTTATCACACACCAATCAGAACCTTTGATGGATAAAGGGCCAAAGTCAGCTTACAGTGTTTCTCAGTGGCTTTGGTGCATTTCTCAGATCAGAAATGAAATTCTCAAAACTTGTTCAAACTCCACATCATCTAATCACTTGTGCACATCATAAAAAGTTTCTCATTCTTTTGAACAAGTTGCGATTGCTTTGGTACATTCATGCAACTGATTATGTGCATTTGTCTGCGGTTTCCTACATTAGCAGTTGCTATTGTCATGTTGCTTTTAATAAATTAATAAATTGCTTTTAATAAATTTTGCATGAATTGTTCAAATGAATCTTGACTTTCACTAATGGAAGAGAATATAGATCAAACAATGCCAAACCAGTTCTCTGAAATAGCTCAAAGGTACATCTCATCAACCTTCAATTGGAAAGCATACATAGACAGAGGACAACACAAGAGTTACAAATTCTGACAGTGGACTTTCTCATTTTTATTTTTGCCTTTGTGCCCATATTTCTTTTTATTTTCTATTTCACAATGACGTTGTAATGTATTTTTTTTTATGTTTTTTGGTCAGACCACTAGTAAAAGTGTAACTGTGAATCATATCCAGTCTTTTTTAATCAATATCCCACATACAGTAATGTGTACATTTGTACTTTTGAAATTGATATGTGGCATACATAAGAAGTGCAGCCTTCTGCATTTCAGTACAGTAACTGTTATCCAAACTGTTGCCATAGTTTACATCAGGTAATACTAACAGAGTGCAGTTATATTGACAACATGACTAAGCATTTTGCCTATCTTGTTTGTAAACAATGACACAAGGACATCAGGCAAGCGAGAGGATTTTACCCCCGCTGCCTGGCCAGGGTCAGTATAGCTGGTAATGCTGAAGAGGTTCTCTGGCCTGTCCCAGACCAAAGACGGGATACTGGGGAAGAATAATTATTTTTGTTGTTGTTTGCTGTATTGTACTGTACTCTACAGTACATTACAGTTTTTCTCAATTGCTAAAACACTAAAACCCATTGGCTGAACAAAGTTCTCATTTGCCTTACCTCATTTAGCTAATTGTGCAGTCTGTTGTCAATATCTTAAACCATTTCACATGGTAAAACAATTTGCAGATCTCACTTAGACTTTTCAGCAAAACTCTAAACATATTCTCATTCTCAAAACACATTCTGCACTCTAATGAACATGTCATCCATACTGGTAAACACAAGTGGCAACAATCAAATACAAATAGAGAACACATGTCATTGATTGAGTGTGTATGCGAGGTGGGCGACGAGGAGGAAGAGGAGGAGGAGGGCAAGAAAGAGCAGGAGGAGGGAAAGAAAGAGGAGGAGGAGGGAAAGAAAGAAGAAGACAAAGAGTGGAAATATCTGATGAAATTCGAGCAACAGTCATAGACCATGTTCTTGTCCATGGACTGACAATGGTCATTTGAGTCGGAATTTGAGGAATTTTCTGTGTCCACCATAGTAAGGACATTCAGAGAAGAGAACAGGTACAATATACTACTGTATTTTTGTAATTGCAAATTTACTGTACTACACTATATGCAGCTGTTTCAATAGACATTTGTAAAGTTCATCACTGTATGTACAGTACTGCATGAATATTTGTTGTAACTGCACATCTACTTTTTGTAGAATTGCAAGGCTACCACATGCAGGTGGAAGGACAGCTATAATCACTCGGGAGCAAGAGGCCGTTGTAGTGGGCATGGTCCTTCAAGATAATGTAATATGACTCAGAGAAATCCAGGAACGAGTGATACAAGACAACACACACTTCCAGGGAATCGACAGTGTGAGCATTTCCACAATTGACCGTGTCCTCCATCGTAAAAGGATGCGAATGAAACAAGTATACAGAGTACCTTTTGAGTGCAACTCACCAAGGGTGAAAGAACTGCAAGCTCAGTATGTGCAAGTAAGTGTACATTCAGAAACATTTACTGTAATCCAGATTGTCTACAGTACTAACACATACTATGTGAATGACATTACTCTTCAGTGCATACAATGTATGTGAATCAGAAGTGCATACAGTAGGCCTAATTGTACTTTACAGTATAACACTGTCTCTGTACGACTTACAAAATTCTAAATACAGTATATTGTATTTCTACACAGACAAAATTTGACTTGGAATCCTTGGACAGACCCCATGACTTCATCTTTGTCGATGAAGCAGGCTTCAATCTAACAAAGAGGAGACGGAGAGGCTGAAACATGATTGGACAGCGGGCCATTGTAGAAGTCCCTGGTCAACGAGGTGGCAATGTCACAATCTGTGCTGCTATCAGCAACCATGGTGTTCTACATCACCATGTTACACTCGGGCCATATAGCACCCAGCACCTTCTAAGATGTATTGCCAATCTAAGAGATATTTTATTTGAGCAGTAGGGTCAAGAGCTAAATGAGAATCCCATTCCCACCTATGTGATCGTGTGGGACAATGTCAGTTTCCACCGAGTTGCTCAGGTAAGGGAATGGTTTAACATCAATGGGCAGTTTATGAACTTGTACCTCCCTCCATACTTTCCATCTCCAAGAAGAGAAAAACTCCTCAATCTGATTCAGGAAAGGCAAGTATATGATAGACAACCCTACACCAGAGTAAATCTGCTGCAAGCCATGGATTTAGCCTGTGGTGATATAGGTGAGGAATCATGTCAGGGCTGGATACGGCACACAAGAGGCTTCTTCCCCCATTGCCTCAGGAGGGACAATATTGCTTGTGATGTCGACGAAGTTCTCTGGCCTGACCCAGCCCAAAGACAAGAAGAAGCACATTGATCACATGTTTATTCCTTTGATTTTTGTCCCTTTTAGTATTGTATACTGTAGTATAATGCATTGTAGGATGTATACTGTAAAATGAACAAATTGTATGGCCCTGAACATTGTTCTTTCCATTTGTTAACAGTACTGACTGCTCAAGAGATTTTGCAGGTTCATATCAACAAAGAACAAGAATTACAGTATCGCAGAGACAAAGGACAAGTTTGTGAGATGCAGGGTACAGTACTGTAAAAATATGGGTACAAGGAGGAGGAACAAAAAAAAATTGCCAATAGCAAAGCAGAGTAGTAATTTCTGATTTATTTTGAGCTACTATGATAGAACATGTTTTCGTTCATCAAAAGACAATGACGGAAAAATATTAAATTTGTTTTGAGATTAAAAATGTACTTCTCCCTGAGAACTATATGTTTTGAACAATGTGTTTTCTATTTTTTGGTGTATTGTTTACTGACTGCTTGATAGTGTATATCATTTTGATCACTTTGTTTATGATTTAAGAGCAGTGCTTGATTTTGAACACAGGTAAAACTGTTTTGAGGTGAAAGTTTCATTTTGCGAGAGGAGTCAGAGGTTTTGTAAATAGTGCTTGAAGATGAGGTTTTGTGTTTAATGTTTTCAGAAAATGGAGCAAGGTTTCAGAAATTGTGTTTTAGCAATTGAGAAAAACTGTAAATTGAGGAATAAAACATTTGGGGAGTACCATACTTATTACCGTTTTTTGTAGTATTGTTTTGAATTGATCTCATCTGTGTCAAACTGTTGTAGTGTGTGTGTTTTTGACTGTTTGTGTGTCATGTCTGAGAGCAAAGTTGTTTTTTTTAGCAAGATTGAGTTGTTTTGAGTGGATAGCTTCATTTTGATCTGAATATAGGAAGTTTGGGGAATTGAGTTAGAAGTTATGGATTCGTGTTTACTGTTTTGTGAATACGAGGCATAGTTTAAATAAATGTGTTTTAGCAATCGAGAAAAACTGTAAAAAGAAAAAGTTGTATGAACATGCCCTCTGACCTTACCTCTTTTACTTTAACAAATGCTGTTCTTGCAGAGTTTCCACACACAAGTATCTGATGTGTGAGTGGCCATCAGGCGCAAATGTAACAAAGAGCAATTCTTTACAGAATTGCAATATTTTTTGGACATGTATAATTTAAAATTGTTTTGTATTGTTTTTGATTTGTTTTATTGTATTTATTTGACATGTTTGAAATATATATATTTTTTTATGTTTCTTTCAGCATTCTTTTTATTTTAAAACATGGTGCATTTATGTTTTGCAATGCTAATACCATTTGAGATTTAAATAAATACCGTTTGAAATGTTAATAATCTGTCTCTGTCATTGAATTTATGTATTAATTGTTATGACCTTAAAAAGTGGATTCAGCATTGGGTGGAAAATTTGTATATTTTAACTTAAAAATAATAAATTTATAGTTTATTGCTTGTGTGTTTCAAAGACACTTATAATTAATTTGTAATGTACTCGTGATACAAAAATGTACACTTTAATATCACTAATCAAGCATGAAAATAGGCATGCACTTAAAGTGTACTAAGTATACTTGAAGTTGTTCCAATTTAGCATCAAAATGTACACTAAATACACTTAAAGTTATACCTTAGTATAATTTAATTACAACTAAAATACACTTACTACAAAAAAAAAGTTGTTCCAAAATAGCACACTTGAGGTATACTGACAATAAGTCTGGCTGCAAGACGTGTTTTATGAAATGTAGTGAAGTAAAAAGTACGATCTTATGCTTTGGAATGTAGTGAAGTAAAAGTAAAAGTTACTCAAAATAAAACTACTCCAGTAAAGTACAGATACTTGAAAAATTTACTTAAGTACAATAACGAAGAAGTTTTACTTCGTTACTGACCACCACTGCCAGCAGAGGTTGTACTTCCTTCGCCAGCTGAGGAAGTTCAACCTGCCTCAGTAGCTGCTGAAACAGTTCTACTCTGCCATCATTGAATCCGTCCTCTGCACATCAATAACTGTCTGGTTCAGCTCAGCTACCAAATCTGACCTCAGAAGACTACGGAGGGTAGTCCGGACTGCTGAGTGAATCATTGGTACAACCCTCCCCACTCTCCAAGAACTGTACTTATCCAGAGTGAGCAAAAGGGCTGGCAAAATCACTCTGGACCCCTCACATCCAGCACACTCCCTCTTTAAACTGTTACCGTCTGGTCGACGCTACAGAGCTCTGAGCACCAGAACGACCAGACATAGGAACAGTTTCTTCCCTCAGGAAATCCATCTCATGAACAGTTAACTCTTAACAATAAACTTGAAACGCACAACACTATCATACTTTTTATTTTTATTTAACACACATACTTATTACATTTCAAATCTGCTCCTAACATATCTGTACATGCTGAATTGTCTATTTTGTATATTGTGTTTGTGCTTTTTTGCATATTGTCCATTTTGAATATTTGTACATTACTATTAAGATTTTTATTTAATTTTTTCAATTATTATTATTATCTGTGTCCTGTCCTGTCGCTGTCATTCTGTTGCACTGTGGAGCTACTGTCACTAAAACAAATTCCTTGTGTGTGCAAACATACCTGGCAATAAAGCTAATTCTGATTCTGATTCTTTATCCACTATATTGCCAAAAGTATTGGGTCACCCCCATCTAATGAACAGGTTTGACTACTTTAGTAATTTCCATGAGTACAAATCTTAATTTTTAAGCATATAATGATATTCTTGGGAATTGTTTGCTTCTAATATTATAGCAACAGTTTGGACCCTTTTCTATTCTAACATGACAATGTCTCTGTGTATAAGACAAGGTTCAAAAAGACATGATTGATTGAGTCAGTGTGGAAGAACTTGACTGGTCTGCAGAAAGCCAAGTCCTAATCCCATCTGAACACCTCTGCTGTGACTTTAAATGCAGACCTTGAGCCAAAAACTCATCACTAGACACCAATGACTTGTATATACACTATATATACACTATCCGCATTAATTTCACTCGTCTAGTACAAATATGTTGCTTTGTTTCATAATTACACTTCTTTATTTAACTCAAAAAATGGAAGTGAAATGTGACAACATGCCCTGTAGGTGGGGTACATTGTAACGTCGTAACTAGGGATGGGTACCGAAACTCTGTATTAAATCGGTCTCGGGGCTAAATTATGAAAGACCGGAGTATCGATAAGCTCTGGCGTTATCGGTTCTGCTGTCGGTACTGGAGAAATTATGAAAACACACATACATTTATTGTTGCTATATATACATTAATTAGCTAATTTTCTCTCACCAGAGTTGTCAGCTGTTTTTATGTGCAATAATATTCAAACATTTGTCTATTATACATCTTTGCTATTCGTAATTCAGAAGCGAGATCGCGCTCACGCGGAGGAGCTTCAGCACGCGCGACATGATGAGATAACTAACTATTCAAACATCTGCTTACGCTTTAGGCCTGTGGCAGTTATATTAAGCTAAGTTTATTCTTTTTATTTCGATTCGGCTTCCAATGATTATAGCCGCGTTTCTTCTAGCACAACTTCCATCCCTTTACAGCGGTGCACATTCGTTCCTCCCTTACCAAAACTTAACGTCAGAATCAGCTCAATCGGTGATTGTTGTAAAATGCTGTCTTTACTGTTGCTAAATTGCGGGACATGTTTGATAATAAAATGTTGAAACATCCGCACAAGAGACGCTGTTTCCCAGGATGAAATGTGTGTGTGTGCGTGCCTGAGCAGCGGAGGAGCGCGCTCCAAAACGGACAGGCAAATTACACTTTGAGCTTCGGGCGCATCCAAACGATCAAATACACACAATATATGTCCAAATGGCCGGCTACGAGAGTATTCACTTAAACATAGTTTATGTCTTAAGTGGGCGAGAACAGTTGGGAGAAAATCCGATGTGTGTCAATATATTATCTTAAAGTGACAGACTGGCGCTTGGACCATCAATGTAATCAAAGAACAAAATGTGAGAGAAAATCACTCACAGCTCTTAATCTGAATAACGGTATAGCTTTAATAAGCATTAATCTATCAGTACATACAGTGAAAACTATGCAGTGTTCATTTACATTTGATTACTTTTAGATTTCTTTTGTAAATATTACTTGAACATTCATGTTACCTTCATTGAAAAATGAAAGCACTGTTTATTTAATTTCATTTGTATATTTGTTTTATTGTATTTGTCAGCTGTTTTTTTTTACTTTGTTTCTTTGTTCATGTTCTTACTGTATCTTATCTTATGTATATAAAACACAAAAAATGCCTGCACACTGGTGCATTTACAAATTGATGTTTTATATTAATTTAATTAAATATTTATTTTGCATTCCAGAATATAAAGCAATGTTAATTCAGATCCTAATCTGTCATATATATATATATCAAAAAGTACCGATAAGAATACCGTTAAAGTACCGGATCGATAAGCGGTATCGGTAAGAGTAGTAATACCGTTAAAACCTTAACGATACCCATCCCTAGTCGTAACATGACCATATATCACAGCTTAAAATGTTATCTATTAGACAAACTAAAATATTGTCAATAAAATAAAATTATTAACCTTTCAAATAAAATAGTTTTTTTTTTTAGAATTAAAAATAATCTAATTTTGGAGTTTGACAACGAACACATTGCAACCTTGCTTGGTACGGCCCTGATCGCAACACACAACTATACAGTATAGCCCAGTTTAAAACAATGTAGGCAAATATATGATGAAACACATTCAGAAAAACACAGACATACACTCCCCTCCCTCCACATACAACTCTCACAGAACACCAGACACACAAATGAGCCAAAATGCTTTACATTTCTTGAAATAATAATTTCTGAACATTAAACATCAATTGCCAGTCTTTATTCACCTGTTTCTCCTGGCTCTCATAAAATTAAATAGTGTAAATTATATAGCTAATGTCATAGAATAACATAGTTTAATAATAGCGGGGCACATTGTAACGCAGTGTTACAACGTTCCCCATCTGCACAACTGGAATTTAAAACTTGTTAGTGTCTTCTGCTAGTTAGCAAAGCATTAAAGAACTATCTAAACTAATACATAACAGATTGGAGATTAAAATAATAGCAGATTTGTCTCATTTTAAATTAACACTAAAATTTGAGTTGAAAAATGTACTTGTCAGAAATGAACTTTTACTATGGCAAAATGAATATTCAGCGATATCTTCGTAAGATTTTTTAATTTTGGTGCACTTTTTTTCTCTATATAATTTTTATATGGTAACTAGTAAATGCCGTAAATTTGGTTATGCTAGCATGTGTGGAAATATTTAAACCACACACGTTAAAACTAACCCCAAGTAAGCCCTGTGCTCCCCTACATCAGTCTTAGTACATAGCAAATCTACTCAGGTAAAGTTTTTAATTATTTATACATTTTATATGTAATTTGATCACTAATTATAAGGTTTCTTTTGCCTAATGACTTTTTTAGGCTTAACAAACCCTTCCAGGATGTTGAAGGGAGGGTTTTGTTTGATAGTAATAATGGACAGTTGGTTTTCCCATGGTTGCACTTTTAATAATAACAAATAAAGTACATCAATTTGGATAATAGTGTACTAATAATGTTCTACTCACCTAATGTGTTTTCAGTGTTCTTTTCCAGCTGTCCTCCAGCAAACTACACCAGCCTAATATACAGTAGTGCTGCTATGGGGCAGGGCCTGCTGGGGCTATAGCCCCGCCTTAAATTTGCATTGCACCGGAAGTCTCCTGTTTTTTACTTTCTTCAGTGTGATTTCATTAAATATTAAAAGCCATTTAAAATCCTAAAAAATAAAGTTTTAATGAATATGATGTGTTTTATAATATTATAAATGCAAACTTATATTTCCTTTACATTACAGCAAAAGATGTCTGTGAGACTTCTGCACAGTACTGTATATGTGACCCTGGAGTCATAAGTAGCACAGGTATATTAGTAGCAATAGCCAAAATATACACTGTATGGGTCAAAATCATTTGGATATTCAGTAAAGATCATGTTCCATGAAGATATTTTGTAAATTTCCTACCATAAATATATCAAAACTTCATTTTTGATTAGTAATATGCATTGCTAAGAACTTCATTTGGATAACTTTAAAGGCGATTTTCTCAATATTTAGATTTTTTTTTTGCACCCTCAGATTCAAGATTTTTTAAATAGCTGTATTTCAGTGTAAGGGAAACAGGTCAATGTAGCTCAAAAGGAATCATTTATGATTTTACAGGGAATTTGTACAGTTTCACGGCTGATCATTGAGTCGGCCAGCGATTCACTGAACGAGCCGTATAACCTCAACTCTGCGCTGGATATTAAAATCCAAAATATAGTGAAAACACTATTAAATAGCACGGTAACAAGATCGCAGTTTAAGACATTAACTTGTAAGCACAAAACACAAGATACTTCTCTTTCAATATAAATAAGACTTTATTGGATAAATCTAAGACATGTAAACTAATCTAACACACACACACACACAAGTTGCAGAAAGAGAGAAAGTGAGGAAAGGATGAGTTTAAGAGAATGAAAATGTGAAATCCCAAGTTTACAGCAATATGTGCTATTACATAGATATGAACAACCATCAATCAATTATTTAACCCTCACATTGAGTTTCTCAATGAGGCAAAAATGTATATTAAATGCACCAATTCAGCTAGAATCTGGAGGTTACTTGCATAGCCTTTGTGTTAAGGGATTCCCTTTTGTCATTGTCTTTGCAGGAAAGGGGGTTTCCCAAGGTTGCTGATTGGTTGGAAGTTCAGTAGTCATTGAAGTGATGTCTTGGGAAGCCAATGGTTGGGCGTTGGCTGAAGATGCAAAGTTGTGGCTGGTAGAAGTTTTGAGGCGGTCACAGAATCAAGTTGAACTTGGAGACAAGGCGTGGCGGCAAAACTTAAACTGAGAACATGAAACTCGCAATGGAAAATAAAATAAATTAAAGTGAAAGAATAAAAGCATGTGACAAGACTAGGTGGTTTTTCTTCTCATCGTGGTGATAGCAGCTGGCATGTAAGCCAGAGCACGCTCAAAGAGCGCTAAAATGGTGTGTTGACCAATTAGTTATTGTCTTAAAACATGATAGTCAAATGTGTGGGTTACATACATGATATGGAGTTAAGCAATGGACTGATATTCGTTTATAAGTCGTTTTGAGTTCATTTTGGTGTGTCTACATCTGTGAAAGACTCTTTCTGTGCCATTCTGTGAACATAAGGACATGTTCTGTGAAGACCAGAGGTTAAAAGGTCTCCTAAGGAATTTCAGTATGGTCGTCTTCTAGGTGGCCGAAACCAACCCAACAAAGTCTCTACTAAGGATTTTCCTCATGTGATGGCCATGATGTGCTGTGTCTTTGACCGTCAGTCTTGGTTACTTGCCCCAAATTTGACAATCTCCTTCCTGAGTTGGAATTATCAACAAGTGTTTATTTTGTTTTAATGTTGCAAGCTGGTTACTGACATAGTTGGTTGGTTAGCTTGCTTCAGACGGGCTGGTGCTAAGGATCTGATTTATGATGTCCTGTTGTCTCGGGCCTCTTTGTGGAATTTTGGCTCCTCATGTTTCGATGTTCTGATCGAATCTTAAATTGTCTGATTCAGTCTGATATCCTACATCAGCCAAATACTGTCCTATCCTAACAACCATACTTCAGATGATGTAGAAATCTCAATTTTAGAAAATTGACCCTTATGACTGGTTTTGTGATCCAGGGTCACATATAGCTTTTTTTCTTTTCTATATTGTTCAAATGTAATTTGTATTTTCTAAAGCTGGATTTCTCTGGTTAGAGAATGATCTCAGGAAACGAAACTGCTGTTTCAATCCTCAAGGCTATTTTGTTGAAGTCCTTTTGATGCGGTGCAGTCGTACTGTCCCCTTAGCAGAAAAACACCTCCAAAGTAGAGGTTAGCGCGGGACCATTTTTTAACTCCCGCTCCCACGAGGTTATATCCCGCACCCACCCGCTGCATGTTCATGAGACTCTATTTGCATCACAATTTACTCTGACTCTGAAAAAAAAAAAGTTGTGAGAAATCAAGATTAATAGGCTAAAAATGTGACATGAACACTGCCTAGAAATCCTGCAAAAAGTAGGTGATTAACTTGGAATGTTTAGATTACATTTAAGGAGGTGTGCATTATGCCATAGAAAAAAATTAAAACAATATAATAACAGTGGTTTACAATAGTGGGCCTGTCCTGCACTATAAAACACTTAACAGAAAGCCAAGACGTGGAGAAAGATTGGAGAAAGGGAAAGATATGCTGCTTCTATTAAAAGAATGGAGGAGGCTGGTGGTCAAAGATGGGATTCTCTACAGGCAGGTTAAAGATGTTAAGGGACAGTTCGTTGCTCAGCTGGTCCTACCGGAGAAAATGAGGCTTCTGGCTAAAACGAGTCTTCATGATGATTCCGGTCATTTAGGATTTGATCGTACCTTAAATCTGTTCCGGGAACGATTCTTTTGGTCAAGAATGCATAATGAAATAAAATCTTAAAATCCAGGCTTACCCCACAAAAGACCAAAAGGCCGTCAATGTGGCAAAGGTGCTGTGGAAGAATTTCTTCTGTCGATTTGGGTTCCCAGCAAGACTCCACGCAGATCAGGGCAGAAATTTTGAGAGTACAGTAGTCAAGGAGCTGTGCAAGTTGACTGGAATCACAAGGACTCATACCAGCCCCTACCACCCACAGGGCAATGGGATCACAGAGAGATTTAACAGAACTCTGATGAATATGTTGGGCACTCTTGATCCTGATAAAAAAACCCAAGTGGCATGAATACATTGATGCACTAACACATGCGTACAACTGCACTCAACATGATTCGACTGGTTTCTCCCCATACTTCTTGATGTATGGCAGACATCCACGACTGCCTGTTGATCTCCTTTTTGGTTTGTCATCTGCAAAGGAGCCATGTGAGTACAGTGAATATGTCCAGACGCTGCGTGAGTGCTTGACTTATGCCTATGGCGAGGCAGACAAAATGTTGAGGCATGCTAAGGACCTTCAGAAGAAGCACAATGATAGGAGCCTGGTGATAGAGTGATGGTGAAACTGTGTTATGTTGAGGGGAAACACAAGCTGGCTGACAGGTGGGAACCACGTCCATATATTGTGGTGAAGAAACAGCCAGGAATTCCAGTGTATGTGGTTCGTTCAGAAGATGGAGACAGGGAAAGAGTCATCCACTGCAATCTTCTGGCCCAGTGTATGTTTTTCCCGGTGGGTTCCAAGCACCTAGCTGGAGAAGAGTCTGACATGGAGGAAGTGTCTGGAATGGACTCAAGTGTTTCAGAGGGAGAAGAGGAAGTAATGGAGGTGATTGAGAGTGGAAACAGTAGCATGATTACACAGTGTCCAAGTGTGGAATTGCCAGATGTAGTGGGCGAAGAGTGTGAACAGGATGAGAGTCAGTTGAAAGAGACTGTGAATGAAAAGGAAGAGGATAAGGAGCAAACACCTTTGGAAGTCTCAAATCCTGACCCTCCAAAGAGACGATATCCTGAGTGGAAAAGGCGCCCACCAAATACCCTCCAAAGTGAAAGTGACAAGGAGAAAGTAGAGAGAGGAAGGAAAGTGTGGGAAAAGGCTAAAGCAATGAAGAACTGCCTTAGCAACAAACTCAGCCATACACACTCCCCACACATACTTACAAGAGAATCGTAAGATTTAAATTGTTCAATTATTTTGGGTTTTAATTTATCCTAAATTAAGTGATGACAGGGACGACATCATTTAAAGAGGGGGTGGATGTAGGGAAGATGTAATGTGTTCTCCCATCCTTTGGGGGGAGCTGTGTGTTGTTTCTCATTAGGGGACTGAGCCCTTCTTTTCACCCACAGTTCTATGTACTTTGTGAAAGGTAAGGAGGTTATCACGTTGCTCCACTATATCCATTAAATTTATCTAATTATATTAGCCATCCATGTTATTAGAAGAAATATATTGTTGATGAAAGGTTGGCTAATGTGTATCAGACATTATTTTTGATAGATTGTTTTATATTTCTGATATTATTGCACATTTCCTATGTTCCATGTGGCTGAGCATATTTTCATGTATATTATATTATGTTTAAGGTCTACTTGTGTATTTTATGGTCTAATTCTCCCTATTTTGATTACATCCAGCGTTTATCTTTGTCTGTCATATGCTGTAGTTTATCTTTCCTGTGTTTTAGTGAGTTTGTGAATGATGAGCTTACTATTAAGTTAGCTGCAGTCTCAACTTCATTATTTCCTGTTATAATTCGTAACAGCAGTTTGTAAGTGTTTTGTCTTGTTTTCTCATTAGATTTCAGCTCAGTTGTCGTTGCTAGGAAACATTGTTTTGCATACTGTGTTTTACCTGGTAAACGCATTCGCAAGTCGCGTTTGTTCTCGTGCTTATCGCGGGAGTTCCCAGTTTCGGTTTGCTAAGTATGAAGGCGTGGTCTAAGCCAGAGAAAGTACTTATTTACCTGACTCAGTGACACTTGTTAGAAGAAGCAGTCGAACAGCAGAAGATAACAGCAGTTTGTAAGTGTTTTGTCTTGTTTTCTCATTAGATTTCAGCTCAGTTGTCATTGCTAGGAAACATTGTTTTGCATACTGTGTTTTACCTGGTAAACGCATTCGCACGTCGCATTTGTTCTCGTGCTTATTGCGGGAGTTCCCAGTTTCGGTTTGCTAAGTAGGAAGGCGTGGTCTAAGCCAGAGAAAGTACTTATTTACCTGACTCAGTGACACTTGTTAGAAGAAGCAGTCGAACAGCAGAAGAGAACAGCAGTTTGTAAGTGTTTTGTCTTGATTTCTCATTAGATTTCAGCTCAGTTGTCGTTGCTAGGAAACATTGTTTTGCATACTGTGTTTTACCTGGTAAACGCATTCGCAAGTCACGTTTGTTCTCGTACTTATCGTGGGAGTTCCCAGTTTCGGTTTGCTAAGTAGGAAGGCGTGGTCAGCTGACTTCAGGGACTAGTAATTAGGCAAGTATAAAACTGGTTTGTACACCGCGGCAGCGGTCGCGGCAGCAATCGTGTGAAGACCGACGAGTGTAAAGACGATCGACTCTACCTTGCATGACTCCCCGAGCAAGGACACCGACAAGGCACTTGAGTATTGCTTTCTCCCCTTTTTTTACTTTTTGTCTAACTTGTTCTCATCTACTTGTTTAGTCAATTGTACTCACTATGTGCTTTCAAATCTGTACTGTTACTACTAACACTCGGAGAGCACGCGCTGTACGTTGGAGGCAGGCCAATCCTAATAATCTACGAACGGTCCCTCCGTCCTCTACTACTTTACTCTCTGTTCCAATTGGTCTTTGGAACTGCCAGTCTGCTGTAAACAAAGCAGATTTTATTCCTTCTATTGCTACTCATTCCGGTCTCAACCTCATGGCCCTAACTGAGACTTGGATCAAACCTGAGGACACTGCCACTCCTGCAGCTCTCTCCACTAATTTCACTTTTTCCCACACCCCTCGCATGATTGGGAGGGGTGGAGGCACTGGTCTCCTTATTTCAAATTAATGGAAATTTGATCTTCTACCATCTCCTACAGGCAACAGTTCATTTGAATCTCATGCAATTACTATTACCCACCCTGCTAAAATCCACGTTGTAGTTGTGTATCGTCCCCCAGGTCAACTGGGTAACTTCTTGGAGGAGTTGGATGTGTTACTGTCAAACATTCCTGAAGATGGTACTCCTCTGGTACTGCTCGGCGACTTCAACATCCACCTAGAAAAACCCCAGGCTACTGACTTCAACACTCTTCTCACTTCATTTGACCTCAAACGAGTGTCTACTACGGCTACTCACAAATCAGGTAACCGACTGGACCTCATCTACACACGCTACTGCTCCACTGACAACACATTAGTAACTCCACTGCACACTTCAGACCACTTCCTCATCACTTCTAACCTCACACTAACTCCTGACATAGCTCACGCTCCTTTGCAGGTCACCTTTCGATGTAACCTACGCTCGCTCTCTCCCTCTCGCCTATCCTCAATGGTTTCATCCGCACTACCTTCACCCTCTCAGTTTTCAGCACTCGACACAAACAGTGCTACTGACACTCTTTGCTTCACTCTAACATCTTGCTTAGACAACTTTTGCCCCCTTTCATCCAGACCAGCACGCGCTACCCCCTCTGCCCCCTGGTTGTCCGATGTTCTCCGTGAACATCGTGCTAAACTAAGGGCTGCAGAGAGGAAATGGCACAAATCCAAAAACTCTACCGACCTTAGTGTGTATCAGTCACACCTCTCTTCCTTCTCTGCAAATGTCTCCACTGCTAAAATGACATACTACCACAACAAAATTAACAACTGTTCCGACTCTCGCGCACTCTTCAAAATGTTCTCTTCTCTTCTCTGTCCTCCTCCCCCTCCTCCTTCATCAACTCTTACAGCTGATGACTTTGCAACTTTCTTCACAAATAAAACAAAAACCATCAGTGACCAATTCCTCACACCACAAACTAATAATCACTTCATAACGACAAATACACAATCTCTCACCTCCTTTTCTCCTCTCTCGGAGATGGAGGTTTCCAAACTCATCCTTTCCAATCATCCCACTACTTGTCCGCTAGATCCTATCCCCACTCACCTCCTTCAAGCCATTTCTTCCTCGGTCATACCTGCGCTTACTCACATTATCAACACCTCGCTTCACACTGGTACATTTCCCACAGCATTTAAGCAGGCTCGGGTAAGCCCACTGCTTAAAAAACCTGCTCTAAATCCAGCACTTTTAGAAAACTACAGACCGGTATCCCTTCTTCCATTCATTGCAAAGTCACTTGAGCGAGTTGTTCAACCAACTCTATCTGTTTCTTGCACAGAACAACATTCTGGACAACAACCAATCTGGCTTCAGAAGTGGCCACTCAACTGAGACTGCCCTACTCTCGGTTACAGAGGCCCTGAGACTGGCAAGAGCAGCTTCCAAATCCTCTGTACTCATCTTGCTGGATCTGTCTGCTGCCTTTGACACAGTTAACCACCAGATCCTCGTGTCCATCCTCAGAAAGATGGGCATCTCAGGAACCGCCCTCCTGTGGTTCGAGTCTTACCTCTCAGATAGGTCCTTCAGGGTGTCTTGGAGGGGTGAGGTTTCAAAGTCACAACTTCTTGCTACTGGAGTTCCTCAAGGCTCAGTGCTTGGACCACTTCTCTTCTCCATCTACATGTCGTCATTAGGATCAGTTATTCAGAAGCATGGCTTTTCCTACCACTGCTATGCTGATGACACTCAACTCTACTTCTCATTCCAACCAGATGATCCGACGGTAACTGCTCGCATTGCAGCCTGTCTGAGTGACATTTCTAGCTGGATGATGGACCATCACCTTCAGCTCAATCTTGCTAAGACAGAACTGCTCGTGTTCTCCGCCAACCCATCACTTCACCACAACTTCTCTATACAGCTGGGTTCGTCAACCATAACTCCTTCCAGGACAGCCAAGAACCTTGGAGTTGTGATCGATGATCAGTTAAGCTTCACAGACCATATTGCTACAACGGCCCGGTCCTGCAGATTTGCCTTATACAACATTAGGAAGATTAGGCCCTTCCTGTCAGAGCAAGCTGCACAACTCCTTGTCCAAGCTCTTGTTCTCTCCAGACTGGACTATTGTAATGCTCTCTTGGCGGGCCTTCCCGCATGTACTATCAAGCTTCTGCAACTGATCCAGAATGCAGCAGCCAGAGTGGTCTTTAATGAGCCGAAAAAAGCTCACGTTACCCCTCTCTTCATCAGGTTACACTGGCTACCAATAGCCGCTCGCATCAAATTCAAGGTACTGATGTTTGCCCACAAGACCACAACTGGCACTGCACCAATATACCTAAACTTGCTAGTTCAAACTTATGCGCCCTCCAGAAGCTTGCGTTCTGCAAGTGAACGACGTCTTGTGGTGCCATCCCAAAGAGGTACCAAATCACTCTCACGGACCTTTTCCTGGACTGTGCCCAGCTGGTGGAATGACTTCCCGATCTCAATTCGAACAGCTGAGTCTTTAGCCATTTTCAAAAAACATCTAAAGACACATCTTTTTCGCCAGCACCTGACTAACTAATACTAACACTTACCTATTCTATTTAATAAAAAAAAAAAAAAAAAAAAAAAAATCCTAGCTACGCGTACTGTGCTAGACTAACTGATACTTGTCATGGCACTTGTATACTGTTGCTCTCTCGATGGTCTGATTTTTTCTATTCTCCTCATTTGTACGTCGCTTTGGATAAAAGCGTCTGCTAAATGATTAAATGTAAATGTAAATGTTATGTATTGTAATTTTGAGGTTATTTGAAATGAACACAGTTCTATTTACTTGAATTTACTGAAAGGCTGTCGCCATCCTGTTCTGTGAGAGTGACTGTGTGGAGAAAGGAGCCTAATAAAAGAAAGCTGCTCTGTTTGACTCAACGATTTTGGTGTCCTCCTCATTTACCCCTCACCTCAACACAACGCAGAGACATTTGGGGGAGCACACCGACGAAGAGGGTTGCATATACTGTATATATATATATATATATATATATATATATATATATATATATATATATATATATATATATATATAAAACATATTTTGTGTTAAAGTAATGTTTAATATTTCACAGTTTAGCTCACATAGATGCTGTTGTGCTCAGTGTGTGAAGAGTTCTGAAGAAGTGTCCCAAAGTATTGTCAAATGTGTCTTAGCAATTGTAAAAAAAATAAATAATAATAATAATGCTGTTGGCAAAGTTTCAAAATGTATAACAATTACTTTAGATATATGGCTGGCTGTGATTTTCTAATAGTTTCAAATGAAACTAATAGACTCAAATGTAATGAAGTCATTTTTATTTAAAAGAAAACTGTTCAAACATTTAAACAACAATAAAAAATAAATACAAAATGCACATACCAGTGCTTACAGTACAGTAGTCAAGGTAATTGGTCAAAGTGCAAAATGTACCACAAAGCTAAGTCTAAAACACAGTAGTGGATCAGTTTTCATCACAATGGTAAAGTGTACATTTCTTTCTTTGCTGCAAACATGCCAAACTACGAGCTGAGCTCCACCTGTTCGCCATCATTATTGTTCAACAACTAGTTCTTTTCATTCACAAAATGAGATGTACCAGTTCGGTCATTTTGTTCATGAATGACATGTATCAGTTCATTCAACTCGTTCTTGAACAAGATCTCTCGTTCAGACTCAAAAGCAACTCGGTCAGTAAAAGGCATTTTCGTTCACTACGTTCAACAAATCACATGCTCCGTTACATCTCATACTCAAAGGCTATTTTCTCGAGGTTTAGTTATTCTTTGACAGGTTGAAACAGTCCACAGAACTAATAGCTTCGTGCTGCTCCGGAGGGAGGGATTTCAGTGAACATGAAATATGAGTCAATGGATTACGTGAACAAGAATGATTCGTTCACCTCAAAGATTTGTTCAAAAAGAACGATTCGTTCACGAATGTAACATCACTTCACATCAGGTCTCAGCTCGTGTACACAAGTTTTTGAGTTGGCCTGAACTTGCATGCAGCAGAGAATTGTATAAGAACAGCATTTTGTTCATTTAGATTATTTTCTGGCTGACAAACAAAGCTTTATTAATTTTCTTTATATGCGTAAATAGCAGCTTAAACAACAGACCATGAGGATTCACACACTGTCACATCACGCGCATCTGTGAATGCAGAAAAGCTAATTAAGTAGGCTATATAAAAGGAATAAAATAAACAGGACTACACAAAATATATTTCTCTTAAAATAATTAACAGATTATCAAAAGAAAAAACATGCACAACGAGTATATGCTACGCTCATTTTTGTAACAATTTTCAATGCATTTTATTTGTTTTCTTTATATCTTTATTTTATTAAATCCAACTGATTGCGCTGGCACCTCAAGTGCTCACACAACTTATCAGTTCTAGTGTTGCTAACTCAATATTTTCGATCATTTGTACGATGGGATTGGCGGCATATGAATGTTTCGTGACTCACATGTGAACTCTGTCGTAAGTTGATTTGTGCGCTTGGATCTGCGCATGTTTCTATGTTAGATTGATAAATGAGGCCCACTGTGCCTACACACAACTACAACTGAAAAACAAATGAACCTTTCTCTTGTCCTCTGTTTTCAGCTTCTCAAGAACATTGAGGGAGAAGCCAGGCTTCAAATTGTTGGTGACCCTGCTTTCCCCCTCCTAGACAGGCTCATGATATCAACTCGGCTAATTTGAACCCAGTACAGAGTCATTCAGTGTGTACCTTAGCTTGCTCTGGGTCGGTATTGAAATTGTTTTTTGGTATCCTTAAGTCAAGATGTAGGGTACTTCTTAAGAGGAGTGACTTTCACTTCACATGCGGACCAGCTGTGATCACTACATGATGTGCTCTGCACAATTTTGGTCAAAAAAGCTGATTTCTGTAACAGCAACTTGGTGGTGGACATCTGTGAAGCCACATTCAATTTCTCACAGTCAAGTCAGCAAATGCACAGCCAGGAAATTGCTAGTGGCAAACTGCGAGGGAGGCTCTAACAAGATACGTCACTAATCACTTTCCCCTTCATACAGGGCACCTTCATCAACATCTGTATGAAACACGTCTCTCATAACACTAAGGCATGTTTAGTGATATTCTCAATATCACAAATTCTTAAATCTGAATCATAGCAAATGAAAAAAGAACAAAGTGACAATGCAGAATAGAGCATGTTACTGTAAACAACATACAAAATATTTCTGAATTTAAATCAAAATGACAGTGCAGTGTAGTGCGATACAAAATAATATTTGTGTAAACGATCTTTTTGGAAAAACTGTGCCTACGGTGTCTCTACTGAGAGCAGCAGCCTTTGTGTGTGTGCTTGAGGTAGTGCTTGTGTGTGAATATGTGTGTGTGTAGTCACCTCAGTGTAGTCGCATCAGTCTTTTCACAAGAAAGAAAGGCCAGACACCTTGCTTAAAATAATGATTTTATTAATAAATATACAGAATATAAATAATTTGGATATTAAAATATGTGATCAGAGCTGTTTACTATTCGAATATGGGCAGGTTATGGAGTCAGTCACAGCATATTTTGGTTATGAGTGAAACACAGGGCGGCAGTCTGAAATTAGCAGCTCCTCACTGAACACGAGAACCAGCATCATTACAGTAGAAACAGGAAAACAGAGATAGATCAATTGCGTGTAAATTACTTACAAATGTTTCAATTTTATTTCTAATGTTTGTTAAAGAATTTACAGTTTTCTCAATCAATTTGACACATTTCTCCAATCACAGGTCACTGTTCTCAAAACAGTTAACACAGTGATCTGAACACTTTGTAATTGTCCAAACAGATTGTAAGGTTTCATTCATACAGGTAGAAAGAGATGATCAAAGAGGAGGATGTAAAAAAGAAGAGAGGAGAAGATATGAGTAGAGTGAGAGTTTGTCAACACACTTCTATATTTATAAATATTGTGCTATGATTTTTGAGCAGATTTGTAGTCCTTCTGGGACAACTTTTGTTCTTTACCATAAATGTCCAAACATTTTTCTGAATTGAAATTTGAGAACATTCAGGTGGACAATCAAGTTAATTTTGAATGGAACAACAGTATTTTGCTTGAATAATATGTGTATACTGTGTGTGTGTGTGTGTGTATATATATATATATATATATATATATATACACACACATATACAGTGGTGTGAAAAAGTGTTGGCCCCCTTCCTGATTTTTTATTTTTTTGCCACACTTTAATGTTTCAGATCATCAACCAAATTTAAATATTAATCAAAGATAACACAAGTAAACACAACATGCAGTTTTTAAATGAAGGTTTTTTTTTATGAAGGGAAAACAAAATCCAAACTCACATGGCCCTGTGTGAAAAATTGTTTTTTGGTATCCTTAAGTCAAGATGGAGGGTACTTCTTAAGAGGAGTGACTTTCACTTCACATGAGGACCAGCTGTGATCACTACATGCTGTGCTCTACACAATTTTGGTCAAAAAAGCTGATTTCTGTAACAGCAACTTGGTGGTGGACATCTGTGAAGCCACATTAAATTTCTCACAGTCAAGTCAGCAAATGCACAGCCAGGAAATTGCTAGTGGCAACACTGCGAGGGAGGCTCTAACAAGATACGTCACTAATCACTTTCCCCTTCATACAGGCAGCGGCGCCTGCAGGTGTACGGCTGGACGAACTGTGCCTACCAAGAGTGCTCACACTGAGATTTGCCTCGCAAACATTTCAGCAATTAGTTGCTATAGCCTATGTGTCCCTTATTTCTGTCGACTGTATATCAGTCTTTTACACGCCAAAGTCAATTTCTGCATATACATAAAATCGTGCTATATGCATTACGCACCTTCATCATGAGATCGGGTTAGCCTACAACAATTAATTAGGCTATTTTACAAATGGGAATACAACTGTCACGATGCACACACGAGGGAGGATCAGGAACACAGAGACGAGGACTTAAACTCAAATAATAGTCTTTAATGAACATCAAGGCAGGACTGACATGGACAGAAACACCGGGGAGTCACAAGTAGACCAGACAAAATCAAACTGAACAGGCATGAACTAATATACACAAGGTTAATTACAGATAACGAGACAAACACAGCTGGACAAGAGTTAACTCATAATGACATCAGACGAGGAAACAAACCAAATATGGACACAAGAGGCGGGAACACATGACAGAGGACTGACATTACTCCCCCCTCCCAAAAGGCTCGTCCCGAGCCTTAACAGTTCCACCGGGGAGGGGGGGGAGAGCGGAACAGACAGACAAAGGAGGCCATGGCGGAGCTGGGAGCTCAGCAGGCCATGGCGGTGCAGGGAGCTCAGGAGGCCATGGCGTAGCTAGGGGCTCAGGAGGCCATGGCAGGTGGTCCTTGTGGCTGTGGCCTCGGTCCCCTCGGCCCGGCCCCTACAGCCGGAACCCTTTTACCCCCCCAAAAAAAATTCCCTGGGGAAGTTAGAGGGTATAAGGAGCCCTCCGGGGCTAAACAGACAGGACAGTACATGGATAGCCCTCCAGGGCTAAACACACAGGAACAGGACAGGACAGGACAGCCCTCCGGGGCTAAACAGACAGGGACAGGACAGGACAGCCCACAGAAACAGGAAGCCCTCCAGGGCTAGCTAGGAAGCTAAGGCTTCCTTTGGGCATGACAAGTCAGGGGAGGGCCTCAGGGAGGATCAGGAACACGGACACGAGGACTTAAACTCAAATAATAGTCTTTAATGAACATCAAGGCAGGACAAGGCATGGACAGAAACACCAGGGAGTCACAAGTAGACCAGACGAAATCAAACTGAACAGGCATGAACTAATATACACAAGGTTAGTTACAGATAACGAGACAAACACAGCTGGACAAGAGTTAACTCATAATGACATCAGGAAACAAACCAAATATGGACACGAGAGGTGGGAACACATGACACACACGACAGAGGACTGACAACAACGAATTCATGACAATGTTTTACATTCAAGCTACCCGTAAAATTTACAGTGAAAAGTTCTTTAAAAGCATCTGGAATGCAAAAGAGTATTTTTTTAAGCTGTTTTTAAAGCGTTTGCTGCATGGATTTAAAAATAAGCTATATGCCTAATAAATAATTCACATATCAGACAAAATTGCGTTGCAGCAAATCCGTTAAATTTTAAGGTATTCAGAACAGGGCAACATAAAAAAATCTTAAAATATAAGCAGCTATACAATTATAGAACAAAGTTTTACATATAGCCCATGCCATTATAATTTGTGTTTTATTTTTTAATTGTATAGAATTATAAAATAAAACGCAAATTATAATCGGGACTGTTTTAGGGTTTTCTTTGTTTTATATTTTAGAGATCCATCAATTATGGTGAAGAAAAGAATTACTCGCAATCTCCTCATTGGACGTGCATGCCTTTAGAGAGAAATGCATCTTTACGGATTACATAATGAAAGAGTTTCTCTTTTCCATTTGAGGTATTTCGTTTTAAAGTAGGCCAATTTAAAGCTTTATAGATATATATTTTTTATCATGTCTGTGGGGCAATACGCTGAGTTTCAGTTCATCATTGTGAAGCGCTCCTTGGTCATGAAACCTGAAGAAACACCTGACAGTTTATACGAAGGAAAAGCCACATTCAAGTTCTGAATGTGGAAAGTGTTGTTTACTGCTGCAGAGTTTACATGTACATCAGAAAACTCACACTGGTGTGAGAGAGTACTTGTGCTTTGAGTGTGACAAGACTTTTATTTCAGCGAACTGTTTAAACCTGCACCAGAGGATTCACACTGGAGAGAAACCTTACAAGTGTTCACACTGTGACAAGATGTTCAGTCAATCAGGATCTCTGAAAGCACATGAGAGGATTCACACTGGAGAGTAGATACACATGAAGATCCACTCAGTGGAGAAACCACACAGCGATGTTCACAAGTCTTTATCGCTGGAGTCAGAGTCAAGTCTTGAGTGATTTAATGACTTGCTAAAAAATTCTCATTAAAAATACTCATGAATTGAACTCATCCTAATTACGAAGCTCTAGACAAAATATATGATCTTCTATGATATTTTTTGTAAGGTTAATGTACTTCCAGCCTGTTACTTAGGTTTTAATCCATTACAATGTACAAAACAGTTGATCTGTAATGCAATTCTACGATAAGAGATCTACCTGATCTACCATGACACATAAGGAAATATGTGACAAAGATATTACAAAACCATACAAATAAAGCTTTTCTTTATGATACAAGTCAGGAGCATTCAATTAAAGTTCCAGGAGCTCCGGTCTCTTCCCAGCAGAGGTCTGGACTAAAATAAATTATTTATGGGCCATTCTACAGAATTGGTCCAAAGCCAGAGTTGGAAACGTCTTAAAAAATCTATTTTTCCAAAAAAATGTGTATGCATGCATATTGTATAATATCCAAGGTACACATTTCTAGTAATTGTTCAGTTAATTATATTGTATTTTCAGAAAGTTTTGGAATATTTGTCCTCCCCCCAAATTTGTCACTCACTACTGAAACAGTAATACTAATTTAATTAGAAGGGTTATATTGACCTATTAAGATTTTGCTTGCATCTATATCTTTATTAAAAAAAAAATCTGAGATAAATCAACAACAATACATTTTTTTAACAATATTTCAAGTACAATTTATGAAATTTGTTGTATTTTGAATCCAATTTTTCTTTGTAAAAGGCAAAAAGTTGATCATACTGATTTCAAAGTTAAGAATTCATTGGTTTGAATATACATTGACTAGTTTGTACCAATTCTGTAGAATGGCCCATATATAAAGAAAGAAAATCATCAGTTGAGCCCTGTTAGATATGAATATTAAAGGGTGAGATCAGATGTTTTATCAAGCAATTATTATTTTTACATTTAGATAGGGCTGGGCGATATGGCCAAAAAAATTATCATGATCATTTTTTTCAAATCAGTCGATATCGACAATTATCCCGATAATAAAATTACCAGAATTTTGCTCAATTTGCTAATTTTCCTTAACAACATGAATAGAAAAATGTATTTCTTAGTTGCTGCATGTTCTGATGAGTGATATTGTTTCAAATCAAGAAACAGGTTTGGTTGCCTGATAATATTAATAATAATATCACTTTTTTGTCTCTTAGAAAAGCACATTTGATAGTAGCTTGAGTTAGGATGCAGAGGTAAATTTTTTGTTCATTTTTAAAATCAGTAACATCTTTAAAAATTGTACCAACCTCAGTTTTATATGGTTACATTTATTCTGACCAATTTTCTTATTTATTTTTTAATCACACATTGGTCTCCCATAGATGATAAACACAGTTTAACACAGATAAATTCATTCTCTAACGAAATACTGCATTACAACATTTTCTGATTTGTTATTATGGAAATATGTCCCACAGAACAAGCCTTTTGAAGCAGTACGTGTCGACAAAGCATATAGGATTGACTTTCTACCAAAAATGCAAGTAACACAATTGCAATGTAGTTTTTTATCTAGCATTAAGTGCTACTTAGGAGTCGCTATCCCTTTGTCAAGTGCTGAAATGTCAATTTATAGAATGGCTAGAAATTGTAGTACACGCTGGTTTATGGCATTATATATATATATATTTTTTTTTTTTTTTTTTTTTTTTTTTTAATTACTGTATATATAAAATTTACCATCAGTGTAATTGTTTAAAAGAACTGTTATTCAGTTAATATACAACCCCAAATCAGAAAAAGTTGGGACAGTATGGAAAACAGTAGTGAAAGTAGTGATTTCTAAATTTACTTTGACTTGTATTTCATTGCAGACAATATGAACAAAATATTTCATGTTTTGTCTGGTCAACTTCATGTCATTTGTAAATATACATCCTTTCCTGTCATTCAGACCTGCAACACATTCCAAAAAAAGTTGGGACAGTAAAGCATTTACCACTTTGTAATGTTGCCATTCCTTTTCACAACACTTAAAAGACGTTTAGGGACTGAAGACACCAAGTGATGAAGTGTTTCAGGTGTAATTTTGTCCCATTCTTCCTGCAAACAAGTCTTAAGGTGGGCAACAGTACGGGGTCTTCGTTGTCGCATTTTTCACTTCAAAATGCGCCACACATTCTCTATTGGAGACAGGTCGGGACTGCAGGCAGGCCAGTCAAGTACCCGTACCCTCTTCCTCCGCAGCCAGGACTTTGTAATGTGTGCAGAATGTGGTTTTGCATTGTCTTGTTGAAATATGCATGGACGTCCCTGGAAAAGATGTCTTCTTGAAGGCAGCATATTGTGCTCCAAAATCTCTATGTACTTTTCAGCATTAATGGTGCCATCACAGAAGTGCAAGTTACCTTTGCCAAGAGCACTGACACAACCCCATACCATGACAGACCCTGGCTTTTGGACTTGTTGCTGGTAACAGTCTGGATGATCCTTTTCTTCTTTGGTCTGGAGCACATGGCGTCCATTCCTCCCAAAAAATACCTGAAATACTGATTCATCTGACCACAGTACACGTTTCCACTGTGTGATGGTCCATCCCAGATGCCTCCGAGCCCAGAGAAGTCGACGGCGCTTCTGGACACTGTTAACATAGGGCTTCCTTTTGGCACAGTACAGTTTTAACTGGCATTTGTGGATGTAACTATGTATTGTGGTACTTGACAAAGGTTTGCCAAAGTAGTCCTGAGCCCATGTGGTGATATCACTTATAGATGAATGACGATTCTTGATGCAGTGCCGCCTGAGGGATCAGAGATCACAGTTGTTCAGCTTAGGCTTGCGCCCTTGTCCTTTACGCACTGAAATTCCTCCAGATTCCTTGAATCTTTTAATTGTTATGCACTGTTGAAGGTGAAATATCCAAATCTCTTCCTATCTTTCTTTGAGGAACATTGTTTTTAAACATTTCAATAATTTTCTCACGTATTTGTTGGCAAACTGGCGATCCTAGGCCCATCTTTGCTCCTAAAGGACTAGACCTTCCTTGGATGCTGCTTTTGTACCAAATCATAATTACAATCACCTGTTGACATCAACTGTTTCAAAACACATCATTATTTAACCAATTTACCTCATTACTAGCCCTAAATTGCTCCTGTCCCAACTTTTTTGGAATGTGTTGCAGGTCTGAATGACAGGAAAGGATGTATATTTACCTATATGTATATTATGAAGTTGACCAGACAAAACATGAAATATTTTGTGTTCATATTGTCTGCAATGAAAAACAAGTCAAAGTAAATTTAGAAATCACTACTTTCTTTTTTTATTTGCGTTTTCCATACTGTCCCAACTTTTTCTGATTCGGGGTTGTAGAAGCAATATATATATAATATAGATACAGACAATATATATTCAGGTTGTATTTTATACTCAGGTCGTATGTTACATTCAGGTTGTATTTTATATTCAGGTTGTATTTTATAAGCTTGCTGTGTTATTGTAATCGATGGTATTTTTGTAATTTGTTGAACGTATAATTTTCCCCTGTAAAGGAATTACTAGACTTTTATTACCATATGCATGTGTTACTTTGAATATTTAATTTGAACCCTTGTGTGTTTTAGCAGGAAAAGCTATTAACATATGTTAAATACCTGATATTTAGTGTTGAAAGAATGCTGATGTTATTGCCAAGTAGTTGGTGTGGATGAAAGCTGACTTTTCTCATCATAATGTATGATTAAAACACTTATAAGAATGTGTTAAGATATTTTCTTCATGGGATTAAAACAACTACGCAAGAGAATTTACTGCATGGAAAATGAGCCGTGTGGGGCGGGGCTCCGCCCACAGGAACAATTTAATTGGAAGAGCGCTAGTGGGCGTACTGACGTCAGTCCATCTAAAAACGGACCCCCAGCTCACTGCTCTTCTGTCTCTGCTTGCTCGCGTGCTGCTTAATCTTTGGCTTTGTCTCACTGAGTTGCTCCAAAAGCGCTCCCAGCCGTTAACATCTGGCTGAGCATTGAACAGTGAACCAATACTTAGTCAAATTTCTGAAGAAACCCTTCAAAGCCTGAAGCTGCGCAAAGAACTCTAACAACTTCAGAGCGTGCCACTCTCGCCTCACCAGGAAAAAAGCCAACCACCGAAGGGCATTCCCAGAGTGACATCACGCAACGAGCCACTCAGCAGCAGGATTCCCTCAAAACCAGGAAAACAACGAGATTTGCGGTCATATCAGCTTAAAAGCAAGTACAACCATCTCTATAATTTTGCCGAATCGGGGTTGCATTTATCTTTAAAAGTAAAGATAAAGTTCTCTGCTCGATGGTCTGCACGGGTAAATCTTGTGGAAATAGCAAACAGTGCTATATTTTAACTGTCTCCAAATCGCAACAGTTCATTGCCTGTAACGTGTGTATGTATGTATTTTGTTTTGTGTTATTTAGCTTAGTAGTATTGTAGAGTAACAGTTAGCAAATACACTCTCGTTTCATTTATAAAGAATCGTGTCTTGTGCTGTATGATTTTCAAGTCTAAACTATTTGCCAAAGATAACATTACCTGTGCTCGATTTACCCAACCGATTCTGTATTATTATATCGTGGCCACAAAAATAAACAGAATTGCTAGGATATACTGATTTTAATGAAATAAGCAGAATTGCTAAGATATACTGATTTTATACAATTCGCTGGAGTGTTGAAAAGGTATAAATTAGACGTTTTGATTAATATCCATTAATCAGATTAATATCGAATCTATCGATTTTCTAAAAGCTAAATTAAAATAAGGGTTAAAACCTTTACAATAAATACCTTAATAGTATATAAATAATTTTTAAATGACACTGTAGAGTATTAATCATTTTAGTAACATGCTAAAATCAGACTCTATTGAAAAACCTTTTAGGTTAATTCCTGAGAAACTTAACCAACCAACAACTCAAACAATGGCTTGGGTTTGGGGGCGGGGCTATCTATTTGGCAAACCAATAGCAGATGGAGAGTGTTTTGGAAACCTGTTTGTTTTTGCTAATCCATGTGGTGGTGCTATAGTGATGTAGAAATGGTACATTTCACCTTTCATTTATGTTCACTCATAACTTAAAAAGTGATGTCAGATCTGTAGGCAGTTTAGGTCTTTGATAAAGAGGACAGATAAATGAGGACTAAAGCTTCCGTTACTATGGAGATAAAGTGTATCCTACATACTAATATTTTAGCCAATGTATCCAAATAGTAAGTCTTTACAATTTTATTTACTCATGTTTGTTCTCAGGAGTTGAATTTGTGGGTCATATTGTACTGTCTGACATAATCTCTCTTTCTCTCTATTTGTGACTATAGATCTACATTTATCCAACTTTTTTTTCTCCTCCAGGCCCTTTAAATATTTAAAACGAGGCCCTTTACCAACGTTAGGCCGCATGTGGTGCAAATCACAATCAGATGTCAGCACTCTGCACCTTTCAAGTGCTCGAGTGGTGGCAGCATGGCAATAGCTCCTGATTGCTAATACCCTGTTCACAAGTTCACACTTACATATATTTAGCACGATAAACAATGCGTATTTGGCGAGTATGGTAATACGTTGTTGGCGTGCTGTCCTGGGGAAGGGCTCCGAGCTCAGGAATGGCCCGAACCCAGAGTACCCCCCCAAAAGCAATTGAGTGTAGGACAGCTGCCAGACTAAGACCCCCCCTCCAAAATACGCACTTGAGATTTGGCGGGAGCTAGTTCCGAGGAGTAGCCTGTATGGCAGGCCGGGGGAGCCTACGTGCTCTCAGGGAGCGGTTTGGCATGCATGGGTAGGCCCCACCGACCGCTGGTGTGAACTGCGTGGTTTAGGGCGACCGGTTGGGGAGGGCTCGAACCGAAGCTCAACAGTGTGCTCATCGTGTTGGGACGGGTGAGCCCTGCCCGCCGATGGAGGAGCAGCGTGGTTAAGGCCCCGACCAGGAGGACCCGAGTTGCCTGCAGTGGGATAATTTACGGAGTCGGCGTATGGGCCCTACTGGCCGTCAGCCCCTGCTAATCAGAGGGCGGTATCTGGCCGAGAGGGCCCATGGAGCCTCCAACTAGAGCACAATACTCTGTCGTCGGACGAGTGGGTCCTATCGGCTTGGCAGATAAAAAGAGTTTGGTACATCCGACAAGGAGGCTCTCGCGACATCCGACGGGAGATCAAGACTCACGGCATCGAATGGATGAGCCTCACTTGCGGGCGGCAAGTATAGGAGCCCACCGGGAGATGGGGAGCTCTGAGCCTCTCAGAAAGCCGGAAAAGGCTAGAATGAATGTAGCTTCCGACGGAAGATCAATACTCATGGCATCGGACGGGCAAACCTCGCTGAACGTAGGATGGAAATGGTAAGGGATGGGAAGACAGTAGGACAAAAAGGTAAGTTTGCTGGGCTGGAAGTCTTGCGGCGTCTGACAGGAGTTCAATACTCACGGCATCAGATGGGTAAGCCTCACCGGTAGTTGAAAGGAAACATATTCACTCAACCGGGAAGGCTCACGCAGCATCCGGACGGGGGTTCCGCACTTGCGGCATCGGACATGTAATTTTCGCCAATAGTCAGACGGAAGCGCAAGGTTTGCTTGACCGGGAAGCTCTCATGCATCCGACATGATTTCACTACCCGCAGCATCAGATGGGTGAGCCTCGCCAGTAGTCGACAGGGAAACGTATTTGCTCCACCGGGAGCGCTCTTGCAGCATCTGACAGGGAGTTCAATACTCAGAATAATAGTCGTCTAATACGATAGATGCTATGAGGATTGCTTGCGGGATTGTAAGACAAATCCGATAGCGGTTCCTGATAATGCGTCCGAAAATCTTGGTGCTGCTTGCGTCCAAAGGTTAAGCGTACAAGTTTCAAGTTTTATTTGTCACATACACGACTATACAGAGATTGTATAACCAGCAGTGAAATGAGAGTCGGGTCCGCTCCATGGACAGTGCAAATATTGAAAAAACAACACAAGGGAAGTAAACATAAGATAAAATGAATAAAAAATAAGATATAAAGAATAAAATATAAAATATAAAAGAATGTGCATGACAGTAAGCTGAAGAATTAAATATTAAGATAAGCATGACTGTACAGAGAGGAATGTGCAAACAGGTAGAACATGGTTGACATGAAGCAGCCAATCACAAAAAAATAAAAATTGTGATCGCATGATTCTCGCTTCTCTGCCTGCTGCTTCCTGACGCGCTGCTCAGCAGAGCCGCGCTGCCGCCGTTGCATTCAAAGTGGCCGTAGAAGATGTTTAATTCTTCGGCCAGCGACGGATCTGCACTCACCTCCGCGGAGGATTTGTTTCCAAAGGCACAGATGGTCCTTAGTCCCTGCCACATGCGTCGAGAGTCATTGAGCTGAAAATGAGACTCAATTCTCTCTTTGTAACGATGTTTGGCGGCACTTACTGCTCGTCTGAGAGCATAACACGCTGCTTTATACTCGCACATATTCCCAGACAAAAGAGCCTCGTTGTATGCGGCAGTGCGTTTGTTAACCGCATCACGGATTGATCTGTCCACCCACGGTTTCTGATTAGGGAAAGTCCTTACAGTAATCGTTTCTGTAGCTTGTTCGGTAAGTGTGTTTACAAAGCTCACTGCTACCTCCGTGAACTCGCTGACGTCAGATGAGCTCGCCCTGAACATGTCCCAGTCGATGTCATCAAGAGCCGCCTGTAACATAGCTTCAGAGTGGGAGGACCAACGCGTCACTTCCCTCTTCACCGGGGGTTCCTGTACGAGCCTTTGTTTATATTCCGGTGTGAGGAAAATGGCGGCGTGGTCCGACTTACCAAAAGCAGGCAGTGAACGGGCCTTGTAGGCATTCTTAAACTGAGAGTAGCAGTGATCCAGTGTATTCGGACCTCTAGTTGGACAGGATACATGCTGGTGAAAGTTTGGCATGACCTGCCTGAGGTTGGCTTTGTTAAAATGAAATAGGATTCACTGTGCTAGTGTACCCCAAATAAGTGCCATGAATCTGGATGGATAGCATGGCTTGGAAGCTGAGGTGATGTCGACTTTTGCCAGCCAGGTGCTAAGACCCACGATTTTATCATATGGATTGCATGATCATTGTCCTACTATTGAGAGAGAATTCGTCGAGGAGAATTGAGGTGTTTATGCTTAAAACGGGTAGTTATGCGGAGCTGACAAATCGATTAGAAGGTGTTTCTTACCCCAGAATTTCCTAGCAGCCACTCCAATGGGCTAATGCTGAGACGGCGGTAGACGAAAGATGTGATCATGAACCCTCGTTTAATTTGCGTGGGACAATGGTGGTGTCGAGCGGGGCGAGTTCCGGCTTTTCTCGATCTATTAGCTGCTGGAATGGATTTAGGAGTAAGGTTGTCTGGTTTGCGGGGTGACGAAAGATCGTGCAAATCCGCTTCTTTTACCCTCCGCGAAGACGGTGCGTCGGAATTAATCAGCGTTTGCCTTAGGCTTAAATACGATCCACTTTCCTCTGAGGAATTGTTGGCACGGATAAAAACAGGCATCCGAATGATAGGAGGATGGAAGTGACGCCGGTAGAAGAGAGCGTGCAGCTCGGCGGCCGTGTCTGGCGGAGAAAGACCGATCCTGGGGCCGGCAGATTGGCCGGAGGATCCGAAAAGATCCCCAGCATAGGTCTCGTTGTTTGGAAGGGAAAAGTCGAGTCTGTGATGTAATAGCAAAAGGTGCAGACCGGATGCTGCTTAACTGTCAAATGAATAGAGGTATGTCAGCTGTATTTATATCCGAGTGTTGATTACCTTGATTGCGTACCACTTGTGTTTGATTAGGCTAAGTATCTGACGTGCTCCTCCCGATCTTTGTTAATAAAACATCATTTTGTGCTGTTTTAGAATGGCAATTTAGCATAGCTGCAAGCACACGCCTCGGTGAGAGGGAGATATAAATAGCATAAAATCAAATGAAATAACATGAAATAAAATCAGGAAGAGCCAGTGTTTAGGCTCATTACTTCTCCACTCCTGCAGAGGGTTCTGGTGAACCTAAATGAGCAAAATAAAATCAGCATCTCTTTCTCTCTCTCTCTCTCTCTCTATTCAATTCAATTTTTCAATTCAAATGAGCTTTATTGGCATGGCTGTGTAACATCACAATGTTGCCAAAGCAATAAATATATTATACAAACATACAGATAAATAATATCTAGGGGAAACACACATACATGTCCATATTATACATGTAAGTACAAAAACCACACACACACAAAAAAACAAACAAAATAAATGAATACAGAGAGCGGTTATAAATGGAAAGGAGGGATCAGCCTTTTTCTCTCATTTAATGGCAAGAGGATACACACTGCACTGCCACGTGAATACACTTTTCCTTTTCTCCCAAAATATAACAAGAGTTTGTCTAAGTTGCTTGCATGCTTGAATTCAGGTGACTCTAGTTCTATTTGGGTGAAATAGGAGTCTCTAATGTGTTTATATTTGCTGCACTGTGTGAGGAAGTGCAGCTCGTCCTCTATGAGCCCCTCTGTGCAGTGAGAACACATTCTGATCTCTCTGGCTCTCCAGATCTGTTTGTGTCGGCCCGTCTCCACACACAGACTGTGCTCACTCAGATGATACTTTTTTCAGCAGCTTTCTCTTACCATAGTTTTTAATATTGCTCAGATATGGTGCCAATTTATAATCAGATTTTATACTGTGGAAGTAAGTTATTTTCTTTAATTGAGCTACTTTGTTCTGCCAATCATGAATGTATTCTTCCTGGGTTATTTTTTCTGTTTTTTCTTTAATTTTTGAATACTTAAACTGAATTGTTGAATTGAGTTTATTTTTCTCCACTAAATAGTGCATGGGGTCACTCTCTGTGTGTTTTTTCCTGTAAGTGAAAGCACTGTGATGGTAGCTATATGTCGGTGTGTCTGAAAGATGGAACCAGAACTTCGCTGCTCTCTTTTCAGAGAGCAGAGGGAATCTGCCCAGTTCTGCCCTGCAGCCAAGATTTGTTTCTGTGAATTCCCAAGATGTTTTTGCAGAACTCAAGGTGTAAAATGTCAACATGTGCATCAATCCGAGTGTAAATGGTGAGAGATGTTCAGGCAGGTGAAAAGCGTTTGGTTAATGGTGAATATTGACCTATCGTGCATCTTGTTGCCGAGCTCCACCTTGATGTAATGATTGACAGGTCGGGGGCGTGCTCGGCTCGGAATGCATTTTCAAATCCACAATGACTTAAACTATATTCATCGCGGGGTATTTAATAAAAATGCAATTGAAACATCATATATGTGTGTCAATGCATTTAAGAAAAATAAAAGACATTTAAATCACCATTTTGCTGCACCTTTTGCTCAGAATGGATTTTGAAACTCTCATTGAATTTTGCTACAATTATCACAATGAAAATGCAATCCCAAGTGTCCTAGCCCTAAGTCTAAATGCATTTAGGAAAAACAGCATTTAAATGATATTTTTGCTACAGTTTTTGCTTGGACATGTTAAACATATCTAATCAATTTGGGTAATACATTTTCATTTTAATTTTGCAACTTATAAAGATGAAATTAGACCCGAGTCCGACCCGACCCGAACATAAACGGCATTGACGTGTGCACAGCCTGCAGCCCCGCATTGGTCAGGAAAAATCCCAGGGTCCTGCTGACTGATTTGGCCGCTGCTCCATTACTTTCATTAATTTCATTTACTTATTAGCCTATTACTTTATATATTTGCCTGCCTGATGGATACATGTTATTTCTGAGTTTGGCTTTCAATTGTAACCAGTGGATTTGAAATATAAACGTGATAGTTTCATAAAAATGTAATCGATAGGATAATAAATCATGGATTTGCTTGTCTGCAACGTTATTTAACTCATCTCTGGTGAAGGGCTTCAGCACACAAAAAAGAAAGCCTTGCATTGACGCAGCGTAATGAAGTGACACTGATTTCCTGATGGATCTCATATCTATAAGATGGATTTCTGAGGTTACAAACGTATGTTCATTTTACGTGTGTTTCTCAAAAATGAACTTAACAAGTAGGCTACGCATCTGGGAAAGTTGAAAAGAATTCGGGTCTAATCGGGTCCATTTGGGAGAAACATATTTATTTTAATTACCCGAGACCCGAGGCTGCTAATACCGAACCCGACCATTGTCCGAGGCACTCGTAGAAGTTTTGGACCCGAACCCATTCGGGTCTCGGGTCGGACATCGGGTTTTTGGATCCAAGTGGACCCGTGATGAGCTCTAGTTCAAACACATGGCTTAATTAAACCAATATTTCCACTTGCCATTGCCATTGTATCGCGTTTACTACACTTCAGTTAGTGGATCAAGAGGCGCTGCTCATAGCTGACTGAGTGGAAGCGGGGCTAATTTGCATATTCATAGATCCACGTATAGTAAATGAGGCAAGGGTGTAGAATTACATTCAAGCTATTTTAAGGCATGAGAAAATTATTTTCACAAGAAAAAACATTTAAATATGTCGTTTTAATGATTGAAGATGAGTTTTAAAGGATAACATTTTTGAATACAGGGGGACTTTAAATTATATAATTTAATTTTCATTTTCATTTTGCACTAAATGTTGCACATATGGTATGGGCAAATGTAAATTTAAATACAGAAATACATTTCCATTTTACATGCAGTGCTGCTGACCGCAAGACCCTCCAGCGGACATTAAACACGGCTGCAAAGATCATCGGTGCCCCTCTCTCCTCCATCCTGGACATTTTCCTTACACGATGCTCTAGCAAAACCAACAGCATCGTGAAGGACCCCACCCACAGTCTCTTCCAGCTCCTACCATCAGGAAGACGGTACCGGAGCATCAGAGCCCGCTCCGCCAGACTGCTCAACAGCTTTTTCCCCCAGGCTGTGAGAGCCCTGAACCCAAATCACCCCGCCCTCCTCTAAAACCCCATGTAAACCCCTACCTCCTGAAACATGGACCATCCCCTCTACAAACACCCCCCAACCTTACCAAAAAGAAAGGTTTGAAAAAAAGAAAAAAAATGTATGAAACTTTTATGTGCAATTTAAAGTGTGCTACATACAGGTGAGTGGGCCTATACAAACCACCTGTAGTAACACACTCTCCTCTATGCGCACTAGACACTTTTCGCACACTGCTGTGTTTACATAATCCCACAAAAGACTCAGCAATATATGTATGTTTACATGCTCATGCACTGCAAGTCATCCTGCACTGTTCCCCAGCCAGCTGCTTGACTCACAATGTTTCTCTCTGCACATGTACAGTATTTATGTGAAGCATTCGTATAGTTTGTATTTTCTATCTTTAGTTGTATAGGGTAAACATTTATATATAGTATACTTAGTCAAAATCTGTCAGTAGGTTAGTTGTGTATAGGTTTATAGTGTCTTACTTCATTGTTGTATGTCTGTATTTACTGTATGTAGCACTGTGGTCCTGTGAGGCACGACATTTCGTTCCACTGTATGTCCCCACATGTAGCGGAATGAAAATAAAGCTCAACTTAAACTTGAACTTGATTTTAGTCATTTTGCATATTACATTGCAAATTGAATTTTGCTACACACATGCTTCCATAGTTGATAGTACTAAGATCAACTTCCTCTAGTTTGTGGTTTGTACTAGAGAAAAGAGGAAACACCATTTCTGCCTTTGTAAGTTCCTAAAACAACATTAACAGGACTTCAAACATTTGAAGCCTTTTATTACATCCTGCAAACTGTATTTGTTTGAGCACATATAAGGTAAAAACAGTAATACTGTGAAATATTATTATTACAATTTGTTTATAATGTTTATCCATCAGAAATACACTCCTGACAGAAACACAACAGAGACATCATTACAAAAAAATTACCTTTATAAAAGAATTCATGCCTAAATTTTAAAATAAAAATAGCAAAAACTTTGTCAGAGGAACTTATTAGTTTTTAAGGCAAAACAAGAGATTCATTTTCAAATTGACACGTTTTCAAATTAACACATAATACAATAAGCAAGTTTTATGCATTAAACGACCAAAAACTTATATGCATGTCGTTTAATTACATTCAGATATGTTTCATTTCTAAAAATAAATAAAGATATAATTTTCATTTTTCAGGAAGGTTACCTTTAACGACGGGAAGTGTAGAACAATGCTTTTCAGTGACATGCTAATTGTTGGGTCTGTCTTTTCCATACAAACATAATGGACCACAAAATGACTTCTGTCACGTCACTTCAGTAGCTCCGACAATTAAAACCTCAGGTGGGAGAAATTGCACAGAGAGACGAAGAGAAAGTAGATGACAGAGAGGAGGGAAAAGTTGTCTGACAATTTAGCAACATAATAGTTTTAGCTGGCTTGCCTGGTGAGTTTGGCTTTTCTGAAGTCGCAGAACAAAGCGACCACGATGAAGCATCTTGACAGCCAGTAGTTAGAACCATTCTCTAATACAGAAGAATATCTGACACTGTGTGCCTTCAATATCTGTTTGATTTAAATGAACCCATGAGTCACATGCCAGTGAGAAATTGAATAAAAGAGAAATTAAGAGCATTTGCTTTCCCAAAATTATAATTTGAGTTCATCTGTCTTTGGTGCTTGATCCTCTGACAATGAAATGAGAAGTTGTGCAGTTTGCAAAGTATATTTTTCCCCAGTGTTATACTGAGAAGTGTCATCTCGCCTCACAACATAATAATTTCTGAATATATATTTCAGGATTCTCATAAGATTTAATGAACTGGCTAACTTCCAAGTTTGATGCTAATGTTAAAAGTAAAAATACATTTTAATAGCAAATAAATGCCCAGTTACACAAAATAAGTCACTCCTTTAAGTTCAGCAATTCAATCACAGAAGATTGTGACGTTTGTGTTAACTTCCTACATGTTGCATGTTCCTTTTTGCATAAAAACATGAACCATTATCACAAACACACAGACACATCTTGAGTACAACAAAGTAGAAGAGATATTAGTTAGTTAGATATGACTTATAGCTTTGTTTAATACTTCACATTTACGCTTCAACGTTAAAAGGTTGTAGCCATCCAAACCGTGGTAAATGTCTGGGCATGTGAATGATGGTATGGATAAAGGTTTGATAATGGACTCAGAAGACAGAATAGAGAAGATGGTTGATATCTATGTGAGTGCCGAGGCTGTAAGAGATATGAAACATAAAGACAAGGAGAACTTTGACATCGAAACAACGAAATCCCAAACACCTCAACACACAGGTAACTGAGATTAATTGCTAATACATTTACTCATAAAAGCTGATGTAAGTTGGATGGAGAAATGGAGAAGAAAATAGACTACTATAATGTCTGTCATTTTCAGGAAGTGATTCAGTGAGGAACAGAAGCTCCAGATCAGCTGTAGTGTGTTTGGTTCTGCTGTGTGTTCTTCTGCTGACTGCAGTCATAGTGCTGTGTGTCATCTTCACTCAAGAGAGACAACAGCTCATATCCAAGAATGAACACCTGACCACTGAGAGAGAGCAGCTAATGATCAAGAACACAAACCTGACCAGTGAGAGAGAGCAGCTGAGAAATGAACTTCAGATTTGTGGTAAAGTTTCTATTGTCTATGTAGTTATTTGCTATACAGCAGACATTTAAAAAACCATGGAGTTGGGTTGTGGTCTCTGTAACTTTCTGTGCACACAATATATGATTATTTTATCTGTTATAAGATACAGACAGATGAGTGTAAATGGGAATAAAAAGCTAACAGCTGAACTGGTTCTGTTAACAGTTGGATGGACTTGCTATCAATCCAGTTTTTACTACAAGTCCAATGAGCAGAAGAATTGGACTGAGAGCAGGAGATATTGTACAGAGAGAGGAGCAGATCTGATCATCATAAACAACAGAGAGGAACAAGTGAGTGAAAAGCAGTTTTATGTGTTTTTATAGTGTTTAGCAGCTAAATGAGAGATGATCAGATGAAGTGTGTCTATTCATGAAATAAACATGCAACTGTTTCTTTTGCTCAGGATTTTGTTCATAACATTTCTGGTGCTGCTATATTCTGGATTGGTCTGACTGACATTGATGTGGAGGGCAGCTGGAAATGGGTTGATGGCAGCACACTGAACTCTAGGTAAGAAATCACTGAACTGAACTGATTATTATGTAATAAATGATTCTCACAGTCAGTATCATATCACACAGAAACAACACTGATCATCTAATGCTGACCTGTACTTTCAGCTTCTGGGCATCTAAAGAGCCAAATGGAGTAAGAGCAGAGAACTGTGCTGTGACTGTGGCTAAACCTCCACAAGAGTGGCCTAATTTAGTAGGGTGGCTTGATGTTGATTGTAATATAACTTATCAATGGATCTGTGAGAAGAGGATTTCACAAATCAAACTGCCATAGAAACATCACACACCTTTTTGACACAAGTTCAACAGTACAAAACTTGTAATAACTGATTCTCATCTAAAACATTTCTCATCTAAAGCAGTATTTCTCAACCTCATATCTAGCAAATGCCTACAGCTGCACATTTTGAATATTTCCTTTGTCAGACACCCATTTCATGTGCTGGAATGTCTTGTAATGAGTGGATGAGTTGAGTCTGGTGTGTTTCATAGGGATGGGCGATACCTCTAATTTTATTTTCGATCCGATACCGATATTTTCAAGCCCAGTATCGTCGATATTGATACCGATACCTCGACTAAACTGATCTTTTAAATTATTAAAAGAATATAATCAGTAATTATACTCACTTAATATTAGATGTTTTTTTTAACATTTCATAGGCTTTTTTTTTGTTTACACTGTCAGAAATAAAATATATTGTATTTTAGCCCTTTACTGGGGCAGTAACCTCAAAGGTTCACCTACCCTAAAAGGGAGCATATTAGTACATACAAGTATGCATGCTTTAAGGTTATAGATAAGTTACAAAGGTGCACCTTTGAGAGTACCTCATGAAAAATAAACACGGTGTTACATAAGTACTAAAATGTATTATTATTATTATTATTACCATGGTAAATTTGTGGTTACTGCAGTTTTACTACAAATACTGTGGTAAACTGTGGTTACTGTAATAAAACCATGGTTATTTTTTGTAAAAGGCTGCCAGGCTGCTGTACTCCTAAATGTGAAACTTTAGAATATTTTTTTCTGACAGATTTATTAATAGCAATTACAGAACCTAACACAATCCATTTGAACTTTTAACAACCAGTTTAAATAAATTTACTTGCACAAACTAGCCTATTTAAAATAAATATGACATAAATAAACCACGTTTGGGGTTAGTAAGATTTTGTAATATTTTTTAAATAAGCCTCATGGTCACCAAGGTTGCACTTATTTGAACAAAAAACAGCAATATTATGAAATATAACCATTAAAATTACTATTTTCTATTTTAATATATTTTAAAATGTAATTTAAAATGCATCTGCCCACTGAGCAAAGACACATCCAAAAGATGTCAATTTAACGTCTTTGTCGTACGTTCAAAAGACGTCCACTGAGGAACCAGAATGAAAGTTTTTACGACGTCTTTTTAGCGTTCAGTATTAACGTCCAAATGACATAAATAGTAAATGTTCAGAAGACGTCCACTGAGGAGCCAGAATTAAAGTTTTTGCGACGTCTTTTTAGTGTTCAGTATTAACGACCAAATGACATAAATAGTAAATGTTCAGATGTCCACTGAGGGGGCCAGAATTAAAGTTTTTGCGACGTCTTTTTTAAGACGTCTTTTTAGCGTTCAGTATTAACGTCCAAATGACATAAATAGTAAATGTTCAGAAGACGTCCACTGAGGGGGCCAGAATGAAAGTTTTTGCGACGTATTTTTTAGACGTCTTTTTAGCGTTCAGTATTAACGTCCAAATGACATAAATAGTAAATGTTCAGAAGACGTCCACTGAGGAGCCAGAATGAAAGTTTTTGCGACGTCTTTTTAGCGTTCAGTATTAACGTCCAAATGACATAAATAGTAAATGTTCAGAAGACGTCCACTGAGGGGGCCAGAATGAAAGTTTTTGCGACGTCTTTTTAGCGTTCAGTATTAACGTCCAAATGACATAAATAGTAAATGTTCAGAAGACGTCCACTGAGGGGGCCAGAATGAAAGTTTTTGCGACGTCTTTTTTAAGACGTCTTTTTAGCGTTCTGTATTAATATCCAAATGACATAAATAGTAAATGTTCAGAAGACATCCACTGAGGAGCCAGAATGAAAGTTTTTGCGACATCTTTTTAGTGTTCTGTATTAATATCCAAATGACATAAATAGTAAATGTTCAGAAGACATCCACTGAGGAGCCAGAATGAAAGTTTTTGCGACGTCTTTTTAGCGTTCAGTATTAACGTCCAAATGACATAAATAGTAAATGTTCAGAAGACATCCACTGAAGAGCCAGAATGAAAGTTTTTGCGACGTCTTTTTAGTGTTCAGTATTAACGTCCAAATGACATAAATAGTAAATGTTCAGAAGACGTCCACTGAGGAGCCAGAATGAAAGTTTTTGCGACGTCTTTTTAGTGTTCAGTATTAACATCCAAATGACATAAATAGTAAATGTTCAGAAGACGTCCACTGAGGAGCCAGAATGAAAGTTTTTGCGACGTCTTTTTTAGACGTCTTTTTAGTGTTCAGTATTAACGTCCAAATGACAAAAATAGTAAATGTTCAGAAGACGTCCACTGAGGGGCCAGAATGAAAGTTTTTGCGACGTCTTTTTAGCGTTCAGTATTAACATCCAAATGACATAAATAGTAAGTGTTCAGAAGACGTCCACTGAGGAGCCAGAATGAAAGTTTTTGCGACGTCTTTTTAGTGTTCAGTATTAACATCCAAATGACATAAATAGTAAATGTTCAGAAGACGTCCACTGAGGGGGCCAGAATTAAAGTTTTTGCGACGTCTTTTTAGTGTTCAGTATTAACGTCCAAATGACATAAATAGTAAATGTTCAGAAGACGTCCACTGAGGAGCCAGAATTAAAGTTTTTGCGACGTCTTTTTTAGACGTCTTTTTAGTGTTCAGTATTAACGTCCAAATGACATAAATAGTAAATGTTCAGAAGACGTCCACTGAGGGGCCAGAATGAAATTTTTTGCGACGTCTGTTTTAGACGTTCATTCTAGTCATAGTAAAGGCAGTGTGCAGAAGTACTGCTTTAAATTCTTATTTGCAATTGGAAATACGTGATCTGATCTATTAAAAAGGACAGAAATAAAAAAAAATAATAGTTTGAAACGACAAGAGATTACTTTTTAACCATCTTTAAAGGGGACCTATTATGCTCCTTTTTACAAGATCTTCATACAAGTCTCTGATGTCCCCAGAGCGTATATGTGAAGTTTTAGCTCAAAATACCCGACAGATAATTTTTTATAGCTTGTTAAAATGGGCACTTTTAGGGTATGAGCCTAAACGCTCTGATATTGGCGTATTTAATTTTCCACTCTTATTAAGAAAAAAAAAATGCAAGTGATCTCGCTAGCACCTCCATGTCATTCAAAGCGCGCTTCAGCTTCCACCTTTAGCAGAAATGATTTGATATTTATCACACAATTATCTTAAATTTTTTTATGTCTCAAATCGTGTTTATTTGAGAAGCGAATGTTTATTTAACTGTTCAAACATATGCTCAACTCACTCTCTGGCGCTGGCCGCTTGGTAGCCTGATATATATATATATATATATATATATATATATATATATATATATATATATATAAAAAAAAAATACAATTTGAATTTAACAAACATAACATGTTCCAATCATGTTTCTAAATTAACTTAATAAAGAAACGAAACAAAATATAACCACTTTGCCATTAAGAACCAAAACCAAACTTTTTTAATGGCGCAACAACAGCTGTGTAAAGGGGAAGAGAGAGAGAGAGAGAGAGAGAGAAAGACACCAAATACAACAAAAAAGATAATGCACCAAATACAACAAAGAATCACAAGTTTCACACAACTGTATGGGACACCCTTATATGGGAAGCTACAGTAGATTACAGACTTGCAAAGCAACAAAACAAGTGGGTATACCGAGGGTATATGCAAATATTGATCCTTAGAAGTCGTAATACGCAAACAGCCCGAGGAAAAAAGTAAGCATATGGCGTATACTTGTGTATGGCCCCGACTACACCACTGGTTATATCTCATGGTGGTATGTGTAGCCTTGGGTAGCTTAAAAGAGACAAATAAAATGCTTTATATTTTGATCTTTTTCCGATCCGGGAACAATGGTACTTCCTGTGACAATTTATTTTGTATTACTGGATTACACTGTGTTGTGAGTAAAATTAATCTTGTTAAACTCAGGATCGTCAGCATGGGGCACCCACGCTTTACTCAAGGCATCAGTAGTGGAATAACAAGGAAATAGTATTCAGTACGTGATGAGCTTTGTGGTACACGCAACAGATGCTCCTTGATTGACCTGTGTTTTTCTTATCTGTTTTAACAGATAAGCTGATAAGTATTACTCTAGTAATACCCAACGGTATATTGTGATCCTATAGAGTCGAATTTCTGGCCTGAGACAAGAAATGTTGACTTTAACCGTGATTCAGGGTGCTTTCACACTTGGTTCGATTGCCTGGTCCGAACCCAAGTTCGTTTGCTCCCCCCTCCCCCTGCTGGACTGTGTTCATATTATTTTATTTGGGTCCAAACTGCGGTTTGTTTGCGTCATCAAGCCAGCAGCTGTTTACCCCATTGCTTAGTTTACGTTTTTGAACCGTTTGTTTTGTTTACAAAGCTTCGGTACATAACAGCACTTACGTCTGCCATAGGAATGTACTGCAAATGCTCTAAAGAACGCTGAATGCGAACAGAAATGAGACATCCAGCTTTCTGCTTGCAGCGCGTCAGGAAAGTGAGTGAAACACACACACAAACACACATTTTTATCAAATAATACAGCATTAATAGCGGTTCACTTCCGCGATTTGGTGCGATTGTGTTCACATCAGCAGCGAAACCGTTTAAGCGGACTCTGGTACGGTTCGCGGCTGCACACCCGAGGTCAGAAGACAGCGTTCACATCATCCAAACGAACCGAACTCTGACGTCAATCGAACCCGGGTGCGCACCAAAAGTGCTAGTGTGAAAGCACCCTAAGAGAGTCGTGCATAATATGGCGGACGAGAGTGTTATCAACTCCAAGAAAGACTAGTAACTTTCAGAACGAGCAAAGTGAGAAGTAAATGTCTAAAAATACATTTAGTGGAGATAAGAATGCAAAATGATGAATTAAATAGATGTCGTGTGTAGTGACATACAGCCTGAGTTAAAGGGATAGTTCACCCAAAAATGAAAATTCTGTCATCATTTACTCACCCTCAAGTAGTTCCAAACCTGTATGAATGTCTTTGTTCTGCTGAACACAAAGGAAGATATTCTGAAGAATGTGGGAAAAAGAGCAGTTCTGGGGCACCACTGACTTCCATAGTATTTTTTTTCCTACTATGGAAGTCAATGGTGCCACAAAACAGCCTGATTACAAACTTTCTTCAAAATATCTTCCTTTGTGTTCAGCAGAACAAAGACATTCGTACAGATTTGGAACTACTTGAGGGTGAGTAAATGACAGAATTTTCATTTTTGGGTGAACTATCCCTTTAAGGAAGCACACGTGTCTATAATAAAACTTAATTTAGCGTCACTCTGTCAGCCATTACATTTGAAAGAACATTAGTGAAGTGCAGTTAATAAGAATTCCAGTCAGATTCAGTGGTAAAATGCTTTTATTAATCATTTTGTCATATTGTCATGGAAAACATAATAACAGGTGTTCGGTATCTAGTTCATGAAATAAAGTCAGTTCATTAGCATATTTCATAGAGGATTAAAACTGGTTAAAAAGAGTATTAATACAGCTTCATACAGTTATCAATGCTGGAGTAATATGGATATAAAATAATAAGTCATCCTCAGTTATGTTTATTGTTTACATTCTTGTATTCATGTTAAAGTGGGCTTGTGATGTTTAAAAGTTATTTGTTATACTTTTTCTTTATGCTGTGTGCGAGTGGGCACAGAACACATTCAGATCTATTCGGTGATGATGTTTATGAGTTTAGAGCAGATATTTCTTGAGAATTGAGTGTGATTTACAGGGTAATGGGTCCAGAGCCATGTATCTGCATAAACATTTACACTATAAGACAGGTTATTGTTTATGATTCTCTTTTAAGGTGTCTGACACGAACAAGGAAATAGTATTCAGTACGTGTTGAGCTTCGTGGTACACGCAACAGACGCTCCTTGATTGACCTGTGTTTTTCTTATCTGTTTTAACAGAACATAAATGTGTTGCAATAAGAACGGACGTCGCATCCTTTTTGAAAGTGTAACATATGATTATTCATATAATAGTGTTTTGAAATGGATCTGTGAGATGAGTATTTTGCACATTGTACTGCCCTAGGAACATCATACACCTTTTTTCCCTTTTTTATTTTTAACATTACTCAAATGTAACATTACAATACTTTCATGAATTACTGATGAAATGTAAATAAATTTCAATAAATACTTGTGCAGGCGTATATAGTACTTTATGAGCACACATGATTAACCTGTTAAACATCAAGACTTTTGTTAAGAAAACTGGTTTAGTATTGTTTGGGGAATTCGTTGTTATAATGCAACAATGCAGTTTTTAATATATAAAATCTTTTTGATTTGAATAACTTCTTATTTTTGTTTTATTATGAATAGTTGTAAGAAAGATTATTTACTTTTTTAGAGGTTATCCAAACTATGAAAGTATTAGTGTTTATTTATTTAATTACTTAGACCAATAATTTTGATAAAAGAATGAAGGAAAGAAATATGAATGAATAAACTTTTATTTTAACAAGAAATTCTGCTGTTCACTGTAAGACAAAAAAAATCTGTTAAGTTTACAGAAGTTTTCTTTAACCCTAAAAGCCTTCCTGTAGCTATAGCTGTCACGGTGCACACACGAGGGAGGAACAGGAACATGCAGACAAGGATATAAACTCAAATAATAGTATTTAATGACATCAAGGCAGGACTCAGAGACAGGATACACCGGGAAGTAACGAGTAGACCAGACAAAATCAAACTCAAAAGACAGGACTAATATACAAGGGATAATCATAGACAATTAGACAAACACGGCTGGACAAGAATAAACTAATAATCACATCTGACGAGGACAGGAAACAAACCAAATATGGACACAAGAGGCAGGAACAGATGACACACACAACAGAACCCTGACAATAGCAAAGTCATGGGTTTGATTCCCAGGGAAAGCAAGAATTAATAAAGTGGCCTTTAATGCATTGTGAGTAGCTGTGGGATGAATGGATGGATGTATATTAAATCATCAAACCATTCACTCAAACAATTTATTCAATAACACATTGGCTGTTTTTGAAATCCCCACTAAACCCTAATTCACTATTCCCTACTTTACTCCACTAATATAGACCACTTGAAATAATGAATGGGAGTGATGAGTGTATGAATTCGGACACTGAGTGTGGTGGAAGGACTGCGAATTTCATCTTCTAGCAAGAAGTGGGAATTCATTTGGTGTGACTCTCATGGGTTTCTCTAGCTGTTGAGTGTACAGTGGTTATACAGTTTGCTATTGCGGTGCATTATGGGATTGAATGAGCACACTCGATAATGTCCACTATTGTTTTGGACACCACTACACTGAATCATTTAGTCAATCAATTCATTTAAAAACTCTCATTCACTCAGGAACGAAACACCACTGCTGTGTGTTGCTCTGAGAAGCAGAAATGTTTATTCTGCTTTGGCTTCGTTTGGAACTATTTTCATTGGTGGAGCAGAAATAGACAAAGTCACTGGCAATACTGTCTAAAATATAAGTTCCTCATAATTAACTTCTTGTTTATTGAACGGTTGTGTCTGCATCTGATGTTGTCCTTGAACATTTTTTTCTTGTTTGAGAAGAACTTCTTTGAGAAAAAGGAACTGATATCACAGGATATCACATCTACACAGGAACAACGAACTAAATCGTTTAATGTTTGACGATTAATGAGCAGAAATGTCTCATATTTATGATGATGTGATCAGGACTGTGTCTGAGAGAATAAAGACAAACAGAGAAGAGATGACGTTGGTTATCTATAGTAATGCAGACTGTGTGAGAGATCAAGATTTCAGGACAGAGACAAACAAACACCAACCACTTCAGCGTACAGGTAATCACATACATTTCTTTGATTAAATGTCACAGTTTGCACATGTTGAGTCATTTAACATCATGTCTGTGGTGTTCAGGAAGTGATTGTGTGAAGATCAGAAGCTGCAGTGTGTTTGGTGCTGCTACCCTTACAAAAAATTACTGACGTTTTTAAAATCGAATAGTGCAGTTTTTGTTACATGTAGAAAAATGCAGTTTTTTGGACACAAAAAAACTGCATTATTGCCGTTTTACTGCAATACATCTGAAGTACTATTGAAATACAACTTCAGTAGAGCTGTGGTATTACTAACAAACAACTGCAATAGAACCGCAGTATTACTGCAATACAGCTGAAGTATTACTACAGTTATACTGCAATTAAACTGCAGTAGTATTGCAATATATAATACAACTGAAGTACAATTCAATACTACCGAAGTACAATACTAATAAAATGCTGTACAGTAACACTGAAATGCAACCAGAATATTCAGAATAACAAGTTTTATTTGCACACATCTGCAATATAATGAATTAAGGTTCAAAACAACGGTGAATGTCTCAAACATCAATGCAACAATAAATGATTTTACTTCTCTTTAAACTTAAAATAACAGGCTGAGAGTTACACTAAATGTATTTAGTGTTTATTTATAAATCATGCACATTTCTTCCCTCATTATTCAGGAAGGTTTCATTTTTTGAAGAGCTTATCCTCATCATTCTGCTTTATCTCAGATGTGGAAACACTATTTTGGATGTAGTCTGGAAAAACAAACAAACAAAAACTATCAGAAATTCTCAAGTTTCAGTTACACTTTTCACTACAGGCATATTTACTGTAGTATGCTTAAAATAAATCTTGAATTGTGATGTCACCAAGTGTTTGTGAAAAGTATTCATACTACTCCCAGTTAATTTCTTACGACATATTGGTCAGCATTAACAATGTCTTTGACCACTCCAGGTAAAAGAAGTTAAAAGGTTGTTTCACCCAAAAATGAAAATTCTGTCATCAATTACTCAATTACTCACCCTCATATTGTTCCAAACCCGCAAGTCTTTTGTTCATCTTCAGAACAAGATCTTTATAATGAAATCTCAGTGCTTTCTGTCCCTCCACAAAAACATGCATTTCTGGAAAAAAGCATAGACACAATCATGTTTAAATACTGTACAGAGTCCTCCACAATAATTTGCCCTCTTTATCATTTTGTTTTTTTGTTCAAAATTCTAACCTTAAATTTTAAAAAAATAATAATTAAAAAAAACAACAACATAATTTACAAATATAGAAGTATATAATTTAAATATACTATTAGAATTCAGTATATAGAATATTTGTGATCCACAGTAATTGTGCCCCCTTCATTTAATTCTTTGTGTAACCTATAACCCTCTTCACACATAAGAGCTAATCCATGGCTAGGTGTCCATTACATGATTTTAATGCATGAGGTGGAGGCAAAGAACCACCCGATATGAAACGGGTTGCCTCCATTTAAGACGATTAAAATTGTGTAATACACACCTGTTAAAGCTAGGCTAAAGTTAAGTTAAAGCTGCGATAGCTAACCCACAAATGAAAATTGTGTCATTATTTAGTCACCCTTGTGTGGTTTCACACCCGTAAGACCTTCATTCCTCTTTGAAACACAAAGATATTTTTAAAGAAATCAGAGAGCTTTCTGACCCTGCATAGACAGCAATGCAACTTTCACATTCAACTTCCAGAATAGAAGGAAAGACATTGTTAAAGTAATTCATGTGACTCCAGTTGTTTTAACTAAATTTTATGAAGCGACGTGAGTGTTTGCGTCCAAAAAATAAGAAGGAAAAAAAAAAAAATGTATCACTTATTTACAAAAACTATTGATCTGTAATGTGCATTCACGAGAGCATCACAACGCATGAGTGTTGTGTTCATGCAGCAGAAGACAAAATTGAGGTTAAACCACTGGAGTCACGTGGATTACTTTCACAATGTCTTTCCTATTGTTCTGGAACTTAAGAGTAAGTTGCATTGCTGCCAATAGAGGAGTCAGAAACTTCTTGGATTTCATCAAAAATATCTTAATTTGTGTTTTGAAGATGAACAAAGGTATTACGAGTTTGGAACGACATGAGGGTGAGTAAGTAATAACAGAATTTTCATTTTTGGGTGAACTATCCCTTTAATGTTTGTGAAGTACAATTTGACTGGAAGGGTAAACCTAAGTTAATTTTGATTAGTTTGTTTGGTTACAAGTCATTAGTTCTAGCGTTTTGACTGTGTGTCAGCTACAGTAAAAGCCGCACATTAATGTCGAATGGTGATTGAACTGATTGTAATTATCTATGCATTCATTGTTTTAATGCACACCTACCAGTCAATCAGAGAATCAAAGTGTCCACACACAAAAAAAAACAACAACACTGAGAGCTGATGTTAAGCATTGAGAATAATTGCTGATATAACTCGGTCAGCTCTCTCTCTGTTTTCATACTGAATTGGCACTAATGTTGTAAATCTTCCTTTAGCTCCTTGATTTCATTTAACTCCTCAATCTCTTCATGTCTGAAGATCTCTTCCATGGCTGAGGATTTGGTACACTTGATTTCTCCAGCACTCCCACAGATCTTAGTTCCTGAAATACAATAGCAGTTATAATATATGTATTCAAAACTATGAAGATAATAGTTAATAAAATATAAAATAAAGTAGACTACTGCTTATTATTTGAGTGCTTGTTTCACCACAGCTATCATCTTCTGTTGAATTATATTTTTGGTCTTCTTTTTTTAGTTGTTACCAGTGCATTGTCCTGAAAATAGCAATCACACACTACTGAACATAAATTCTGGTGTACAGTGCTGTGAAAAAAAACAAAAAAAACAACAACAACCCTGATTTATTCTATTTTTATTTATGTCCAGTACTAAATATTGTCAGATTTGTTTTATCACTTTACAGTGATAAAAAGAAAAATAATGCTGCAAACAGAATTCACTTCTGCTGTGAAGCAGCTCTAAACAGTAAAAAGTGTCATTGTTCAGTTGAAATCAATGTTGACTCACAGTTAATTTCAATGACTGTATAAAAATCATCAAATATATAATAATTCCAATGCAGTTGTGCAGAAAACAGTGGTGTCATCATCTAGCTCAGTTCAGTCCTCATCCAATAGTGTCAGTGGAGTCAATAATATTGCTGAATATTATGTGTCCCCAAATAAGCAAGCCAAAAGTCGACAGTGGCAAGGAACCCAAACTCCATCAGGTGACAGAATGGAGGAAAAAAACCTTGGGAGAAAGTATGTTTAGTTTAGGGATCAGTTCTCCTCTGGCCAACAAATGAACATGGTGTGATTATGATTCAGGCTGCATCACAATTTACCGTTACGAGTAATCAGCTGCTCGCGAGACTCGTTGTCAGGACAAAGACCGTTGGCGCGAAGGAAGGAAGTTCTCACGTGCGGGCTATTAATCTATGCGGGTGAAATGTTCCATAGGCAAATATTTTTTTGAACAAATATTTATAGGAAGTCTACATTACAATAAAATAAAAATAAATAATAATAATAATAATAATAAAAACACTTGCCAAGTCTACTGTATCCACAGCACTTGCTACATGTTGCCCAATACAGCATAACTGCAATACAGGGCCTTAACAAGAAGACTTTAAAGGCAAAGAAAAGAACCTCTTTGCCATTAAAGTGAAATTACTGAACTTATTCATAGGAGCTTTATTTATTTATTTTTTAAATGCTCATATAAATAAAATAAATTTAATCAGACAGACTTAGAAGTTTTTGCATCTGAAATCTTCACATGCATTTGAGCGTATCACTGAACTGCAGTTATATATTGTATCTGTACTTCATTATACTGCAAATGTCCAGTTGTACTTCATTGTACTGCAGTTTTACTACTTTCTACTGCAGTTTTACTGCTGTTGAACTTCAGTATACTGCAGTTATTTTTTGTAAGGGTTGGCATAAAGCAGTGTTTCTCAGAGGACAGTGTTTTCTCCTGGAGGACACCCACAACTGCTCATTGAATGTCTCCTTTGTCAGATATTCATCTTATGTGCTGGAATTTCTTCTAACGAGCTGATGAGTTGAGTCAGGTGTGTTTATTTAGGGAGACATACAAAACAGGACTCGGGGGGGGGGGGGGGGGGGGGGGGGGGGGCATCATGTGACATAAGTGCATCATGTGACACACAGCAGTCACAACAGCACTTATGTTTTATTTATCTTTTCCTTTTAATTCGAAACATTCCCAAACGCATTAACTATATAATGAAATATCTCGATTCTCACCTTTATAGATTATGTTAGTTGATCTATAGTAGTGGGCGATGGTCAAAGTAACCTAATAATGTAATCTATTAACTATGCATAAAAACCTGTCTGCTTAATTAACAGATACGGGTGTCATGCCATAACATATTTTTAATACGACTGAGTTTATATTTAATGTGAATTTAACATTGAAAGTTAATGTGAATAAAAACATTGTAAGTTAGGTTACTAATCATAACACTTTCATTGTACAGAAAGAGAGCAAAGAACATGTTCACTGACAGTCAAGAGTTAAAGCATTCTCAAAAACTCCCATTAAAATCACTGAAGCCGTTTACACTATGAAATGAATATCTTACTTACAGATTCATACACACATCTGCACTTTATTGTTTCTGACGAGAGAATTCGCCAGAAAGAGGTATTCGGTCAGCGAGCGAGTGAAGAAAACACCGGCATTTTAGCGATGACTCATCTGAAGGCCTCTGATTGGTCATTGCATTCATAAGCTCAACAGCATCGTGTGTGATTGGCAGAGTTGGGTATAACGCGTTACTGTAATCTAATTACTTTTCCTGGTAACACAGTAAAGTAATGTTACATTTTACATTTATGTAATTTGATTACAGTTACTTATGTCAATAAAATTACGTTACTTATGTTACAAATGCAGTGTTTAAAAAAAAATGAAGTAAAAATGTGCAGTATATGCCCTTTATTAAATCACCGGCGAATGCGAGCTAAAATGAGAGTCCTACAACATTTGGATGCAATGAAAGGATGACTATCATATTTCAAAATGTTGCACTCAACATATTTTAGTCTGGCATTATAGTTTGGGAAAAGTTCAACAAGTGAATGTGTACAAGTTTATGTCACAGTAACACTAATAAAGTAAAAAATAAATGACTCATCAGAATGAGATCAACCGCTAGATTAAACCGCGTCGGCATCACAATTCAAGGCTTAGGCTATTCCTCACAGTGCGTCTTCCTCCAAAAATAAAAAGTAGCCGAGATGAACTTGAACTTTTCTACAGAGGTGACGTGAGCGTTTACATGTTCGCGTGTCTCAAGCTTGGTTTCGCGTGCATGATTATCTTATAGCGCGTGACGTGCGTGGCATGATCACATTATAGCTGAGCTCAGACGGGAAAGACTGTACCTCGCATTGGTTTCATACCGATTATTTTATCAGAGAATATTTGTTTTCGTCATGACTTACTTCATTTAATAATAGACACGTCAAGCTTTCTTTAGATATACTGTATTTCTCATGTCATTTTCGTTCATTCTAGTGACTCGTTTCAGGAAGATATTCACGGCTTCCGCTTCCGGCGCTGCTGTGTTCAGTCGACGTTAAAGGATGGCTCCGCTCAATTTGTGTTTTTATATACTCTTTTACGTATTTTTACTTTCTCTTTTTACACGATTAACGTCTGCACTATTTATCTATGACAAAAGAACACTTTTGGACATCGGACACCGCTGCACTAACCTGCTTCAGAACACTTTACCCACGGATCCAGCGTGGCCGTTGGAGATTCTTCGGAACGCCGAGTTCAACAAAGGCCACCCGAATAATCCCAGAAGGCGAAAGAAACACCGCGGGCGACGCGCTGGAATTCGTGACAGACTGAGAAACAAAGCTCACAGCCCCCCTCTCCCCAGTATTCTGCTCGCTAATGTCCAATCCTTGGAAAATAAGATGGACGATCTTAGAGCCAGGATTAGTTTCCAACGGGACATTAGAGACTGTAACATCCTTTGTTTGTCTGAAACATGGCTCTCTCCCTCGGTACCGGACACTGCAGTAACTCCGTCTGATAACTTTGCTGTTTTACGGATGGACAGAACAGCTGAGGCCGGAAAAATCAAGGGCGGTGGAGTGTGTTTCATGATTAACAAGAAATGGTGCGACCCCAGGAATATCTCCATTCTGTCGCGTTCCTGCTCGCCTCATCTGGAACATCTCTCCATTATCTGCCGCCCATTCTATTTACCCCGCGAGTTCTCCGCGATCATCGCTACTGCCGTTTACATTCCACCTCAGGCAGATACGAGCTTGGCTTTGTCCAAACTCCACGAAGAGCTCAGCGTTTACATCAACAAACACCCTGACGCTGCCTCTATCATCGCTGGGGACTTTAACAAAGCCAACCTCAGGAAAGTAATGCCGAACTTCCATCAGCATGTATCCTGTCCAACCAGAGGACCGAATACACTGGATCATTGCTACACTCAGTTCAAGAATGCCTATAAAGCTCGTTCCTTGCCAGCTTTTGGTAAGTCTGATCACGCGGCCATTTTCCTCACACCGGAATATAAACAAAGGATCGTTCAGGAATCCCCGGGGGTGAGGGAAGTGACGCGCTGGTCCTCCCATTCTGAAGCTATGCTGCAGGCGTCTCTTGATGACGTCGACTGGGACATGTTCCGGGCGAGTTCAGCTGACGTCAGCGAGTTCACGGATGTAGCACTAAGCTTTGTTTACATGCTAACCGAACAAGCCACTGAAACGGTAACAATAAGGACATTCTCCAATCAGAAACCGTGGGTGGACAGAACGGTGCGGGCTGCGGTTAACCAACGCACTGCCGCATACAACGCCGGTCTTCTGTCAGGAAACATGAGCGTTTACAAATCATCATGTTATGCTCTCCGACGGGCAGTTAGAGCTGCTAAACTCCGATACAGAGAGAGAATTGAGTCACACTTTCAGCTCAATGACTCTCGACGCATGTGGCAGGGACTGAAGACCATCTGTTCCTCTGGATATAACCCCTCCGCCGAGGTGAGAGCAGATCCATTGCTGGCCGAAGAGCTAAACATCTTCTACGGCCGCTTCGATCGCAACGGCGGCGCGACTCTGCCGATCAACGCGTCAGGAAGCAGCAGACAGAGCAGCGATGTTGATCATGTTATCACCGTGACGGAGGACGAGGTCCGGAGAGAATTAAGGAGAGTAAACATCAGAAAAGCCGCCGGACCTGATGGGATTACTGGCCGCGTTCTGAGATCGTGTGCCGATCAGCTTGCTGGTTTGTTTACTTCCATCTTTAACGAGTCCCTTGCTACCTCTGTGATTCCCACCTCATTCAAGAAATCTGTCATCATCCCTGTGCCTAAGAACAGTAAACCCTCTTGCCTGAATGACTATCGTCCAGTTGCCCTCACATCAACAGTCATGAAGGTTTTTGAGAGACTTTTAAAGAAACACATATGCTCCTCCATCCCTGCTACCTTGGACCCTCTTCAGTTTGCCTATCGCCCAAATAGGTCTACTGATGATGCCATCTCTCAGGTACTGCACTCTTCCCTCACTCATATTGACAGCAAAAATGGCAACTATGTCAGACTGTTATTCATTGACTATAGCTCAGCTTTCAACACTATAGTCCCCTCCAAGCTAGCTGTCAAACTCTCAGACCTCGGCTTAAACACTCCACTCTGTGACTGGATCCAAGACTTCCTCACCGGCAGACCACAAGTGGTGAAAATGGGCCAGTTCACCTCCAACTCCATCACCCTGAACGTAGGAGCCCCGCAGGGCTGCGTTCTGAGTCCCCTGCTCTACTCTCTCTACACACACGACTGTGTGTCCTCTCACAGCTCCACTTCTATTGTCAAATTTGCTGATGATACTGTGGTTCTGGGCCTCATTTCCAACAATGATGAGACCGCATACTTGGGTGAGGTAGAGAGACTAACATCATGGTGCCAGGACAACTGTCTCTCTCTGAACGTGAGCAAAACTAAAGAGCTGATTGTAGACTTCAGGAAGAGACAGCAGCGGCCCTACACTCCTCTTATGATCAGTGGGACCCCTGTGGAGAGAGTAAGCAGCTTCAAGTACCTCGGTGTAAACATCTCCGAGGACCTGACTTGGACTGCACACATTCAAACACAGGTCAAGAAAGCCAGGCAAAGACTGTACCATCTGCGACAGCTGAGGAAATTCAGGGTCTCACCAGCAATCCTGAAAACTTTCTATTCAGGGGCCATAGAAAGTGTATTGACTCAGTGCATCTCAGTGTGGTACAGTAACGCCACAAATCAGGACTGCAAGGCCCTGCAGAGAGTCGTGCGCTTAGCTGAGCGCATCTCTGGGTCTGCCCTCCCCTCTCTGCAGGACATCTACCTCAAACGCTGCAGAAGCAGAGCTGAAAAAATAATCAAGGACTCATATCACCCCGGTAACCGTCTTTTCATCACACTTCCTTCGGGCAAGCGCTTCAGAAGTGTGATGGCAAAAACTGAGAGACTGAGAAGGAGCTTCTACCCTCAGGTCATCAGGCTCCTAAACTCAGTCTCATAAACATCTACAGGACTCATTTAATTAACTGCGACACCCATCATTCTCCATCATCCGCATTGCTGCTATGTGTACATACCCGGTTCATCCTGTTTGCACATTCATCTTGCACATCCCTGGTTATATTAATATTTATTAAACCCTCAGTTGACTGTATTGCACATTTTAGTTCATTGCACATTTTACTCCTTATTTTATTTCTTGTTTGTACTATTATTATTATTATTATTACTTTTATTTTTATCTTATTCCTACCTATATTTATAGATATGCTCCTGTGTTATGTATAATCTTTTATTTTTTTTATTTTTTTTTTGCACTGTCCATTGAGCGGACCCGTCCTGATCTACATTTCACTACTGATTATACCCTGTATGATTGTGTATGTGACAAATAAACAAGAACCTTGAGAACCTTGAGAATGCAGAAAGCACACCCTATTTGTTTTCTTTATTTTACAATACCAAAAAAGAAATTAAGAAAAGTTTTGTTGATATTGGGAGTGAATCAGGGTATACAAATTATAGGCCTACTTATGTATTTTTTTCAGTCAATATGAAATTAATGAAAGAACTATGAGTTTCTCTTTGTAGTGTATTTTTAGGTTTGATAACTTGAAAAGTAAAGTAAACTTGAAAGTAAAGTAATTAGTAATCTGATTACTTTTTAAATGCAGTAATCAGTAATGTAATCAAATTACAATTTTAAAGAAGTAATTAGTAATTTGTAGTGGATTACGTTTTTTTTGTAACTTACCCAACACTGGTGATTGGTTATAATGTGCAGTGCTGTAAAAACGTGTCTGTCTCTGGCCAGCGAACACAGATTTGAATTTAGCAGCTGATGATATGACGCGCTGAATGATTTAATCACACTGGTGTGATTGTATCAAATATAGAAAATATTAATCGGGTAGGAAGCTGCATTCAAAATCCACTTGGCTCAAAAATCTGAGCGGGCACGTGCCCCTCACTCTGAATGGGCATGACGCCTCTGGAAGAGCTCCTAAACCATCAACCATAAAAAAGATCGGCTGTCTTTTCAAAACATTTAAAAAGTCAAATGTTCCCAAACACCAGCCAGCATCCAAATCATCAAGCCCTTGAAGACTTTATACCGATAATAATTGAATCAGTGATAATAAATGCATTAGAACCTCATTTACATGAACACAGTCCACATTGTTGAAACATATGGTGATGTTCTGCAGCAAGTTGAAGTTTATTTATGCATAAATAACTTTTGACATTTCCATGAAACAGTTCCTTTCTGCATAATTACATGGCTACACAAACACAGTTCACTTCAGGAGAGAAACTAGTGTTAGTTTGTTGGCATCTTAACAACACCAAAACTGTCAGAAAGTGAATGAAAATATAGAAGAATGTACAGAGAACATGGGAAAAACATCAATGATATCTATGAAAATGACTTTGTTACAAATAAAAGACCCGAAAACAACAAGAATCCAGCCATCTGAACACACAGGTACAGAATGTAATAAGTAATACTTTTCCTCATGAAAAATAGTATCACAGGAACAAACATTCAAAGAGACAAAGCAGTTATGTACCTGTGCTGTATTTAATGCTAGTGAAGCATGTCTGTGTTCTTCAGGAAGTGATTGTGTGAAGATCAGAAGATACAGATCAGCTGTGGTGTGTTTGGTTCTGCTGTGTGTTCTTCTGCTGACTGCAGTCATAGTGCTGTGTGTCACACTCACTCAAGAGAGACAACAGCTCATATCCAAGAATGAACACCTGACCACTGAGAGAGAGCAGCTAATGCTCAAGAACACAAACCTGACCAATGAGAGAGAGCAGCTGAGAAATGAACTTCAGATTTGTGGTAAAGTTTCTATTGTCTATGTAGTTATTTGCTATACAGCAGACATTTAAAAAAAAACATGGAGTTGGGTTGTGGTCTCTGTAACTTTCTGTGCACACAATATATGATTATTTTATCTGTTATAAGATACAGACAGATGAGTGTAAATGGGAATAAAAAGCTAACAGCTGAACTGGTTCTGTTAACAGTTGGATGGACTTGCTATCAATCCAGTTTTTACTACAAGTCCAATGAGAAGAAGAATTGGACTGAGAGCAGGAGATATTGTACAGAGAGAGGAGCAGATCTGATCATCATAAACAACAGAGAGGAACAAGTGAGTGAAAAGCAGTTTTATGTGTTTTTATAGTGTTTAGCAGCTAAATGAGAGATGATCAGATGAAGTGTCTATTCATGAAATAAATGTGCAACTGTTTCATCTGCTCAGGATTTTGTTCATAACATTTCTGGTGATGCTGTAGTCTGGATTGGTCTGACTGACATTGATGTGGAGGGCAGCTGGAAATGGGTTGATGGCAGCACACTGGACTCTGGGTGAGAAATCACTGAACTGAACTGATTATTATGTAATAAATGATTCTCACAGTCAGTATCATATCACACAGAAAGCAGCACTGATCATCTAATGCTGACCTGTACTTTCAGCTTCTGGGCGTCTAAAGAGCCAAATGGAGTAAGAGCAGAGAACTGTGCTGTGACTGTGGCTGTGCCTCTGCCAGAGTGGGCTAATTTAGTAGGGTGGATTGATGTTGATTGTAATAAAGCTTATCAATGGATCTGTGAGAAGAGGATTTCACAAATCAAACTGCCATAGGAACATCACACACCTTTTTGACACAAGTTCAACAGTACAAAACTTATAATAACTTCTCATCTAAAACATTTCTCATCTAAAGCAGTATTTCTCAGCCTTGTACCTGGCAAATGCCTACAACTGCACATTTTGAATATTTACATTTGTCCTGACATTTCTGCATTTTTCAGTATCTTAAAAACATATTAATGTCTAAAGTCTGATTACACTGTAATCAGCACAAACTGGGCTGCAATAATATGTGAGCAGCATGAAAGTACAGTAGGTGGCTAACCAGAACGTGCTTTTTAACCGCCGTGAGCGCCGCCGCATTTGCACGCTTTTGACCGTTATCAAGTTATCAGGCGAACACCTCAAAGTGCATTTTCACAAATAGCTGTCAGCTTTTCCTCGCCGATGTGTTACATTTGATGGCTGCAGTCGGCAGAAAATGAAAGAAAAACACTGTAGGCCTAGATAAAATATTTCATATTCACCTATGCAAATTTAGTACTTATGAAGTTATGTGCATTTCTCATTTAGAACAAATTCAAGCAGGATAAATGTCAAGTTTATGAGCCTGTACTTATATTTACGCTAAGCTAAGTATTACACCATATTTTAGATTTGAAACATTTAACAGTTATTTGTAATATAAATCATGCGTTATATTACCTTAGAGAAATGGTGGTTTACTTGTGGTAGCATATTTCAGTAGGTTAGGCTACATACATGGATTCTAAATCTCAATATTCTTACATTACTTAATATTTGTCACAAATACATTTTTAATTTATATATTAAAATTCCTTTAATAAAACAGCATGCATTTTTGTCACGCACATACTTTGATATTCGTTACCTGTTCTTTATTTTTACAAATAACTACGTGGGAAAAAGATATCTGTTCACTAATTAAGAAATTGTTGCGTATTTTATGAATTCTTTCCTTTATTTTAGTACAACGTGAGGCACTGTATAATTTTGCTCCCATTATTTAGGCCTAACTAAAACAAGAAACAGATAAATTAAACTTGGCACGATTTAGCTAAATCATTGAAACTTAAAAGAAGGGACGGACCTCCGTTTAAACTCAAGTTCTCTCATTATAATCATGCTGAAGACTGATAGCCTACTGTGTGTGTCTATACTGCTGTGATCTGTTCCAGGCTTTCCGTATCATAACATTTTAGAAATGAATTCATTCTAATAACATTTTAGAAATTGCATTCTCAACGAGAACATCGCGGAGATTCAGCCCAGTACGGGTCAGAAATGCACAGGCGGACTGAAGGACAAATCGTCAAAACTAATTTAAATGTCATATAATGTTCATTCACGAGTTCACACTTACATATATTTAGCACGATGAACGTAATGCGTATTTGGCGAGTATGGTAATACGTTGTTGGCGTGCTGTCCTGGGGAAGGGCTCCGAGCTCGGGAATCGCCCGAACCAAGAGTACCCCCCATAATGTGATGAGAACTGTAGTGGAAATGGAGGAGAAGGGGTGGTGGAGGGATGCTGATTAACCGTCAAATGAATGGAGGTATGTCGGCTGTATTTATATCCGTGTATTGATGAACTTGATTGCATACCACTTGTGTCTAATTAGGCTAAGTATCTGACGTGCTCCTCCCGAACTTTGTTAATGAAACATCATTTGTCACTATCTTCTCTGTATACATGCAGAGTGCAAGATTTGGTTGTTCGGCGCACATGCTGCTGAGTGCGACGCTCAAGAGATGAATGAATTGATGAATATTTGTTTTTATTTTGCATGACATTTTTTTTTCACTTTGTTATGCATATGCAAAATGTGAAACTGCTATCTTCTTCTCAGTCTATAGCATTTTATAATTATTTGTACAATTTAACTTTACCTGCTTTGTATCTTTATTATTAAATGCATAAGCGAATTATTAAAACAATTTTATGAGAGTCATTATAACATGTTTATTCTTTATTCTTGATCAAGAACACTAATGATCAACGAATTGGCAGATCATTTTAAAAGGTCTAATAGCCTTCAATTTACAGGTTATAACTGCACCCTTCTCGGATGTAGACTTGTGAAGATTTATTTTAATGCGGATCCCATACTGTAGCGTTAACCTATTCATATTTAAGTGTTTGTGCGGAAAACTATTAACGCGCATGCATGACAGGGAGGCGCCCACGTGATCACTTGAATTTTCTCCTGATAATGAAATAACGAAAAATTGGGGTACCTCACATACATGAGAAAAATTTTTACTTTTAAAGGAACCAATTCAAAACGAAAGCAAATACTCCCTGATTATATAATTTGTATGAAGGTTGCATTTCTCTCTAAAGGTGCGTCCAGTACTGTGGAGATGACAGTCAGCACCGTGAATTTAATCTTGCAGCCGACAATAAAACATTAGTTTATTAATTAATAAATAAAATGTCTCATTTTTTCTTAATTAGTAGGCTACTTCTGCCTGTGCTTTGTGTCAAACTTAATGGGTGTGCTTGAGCGCGGAATATACTGTATTAAGGCTCATTATAGAGTAGCTAATTTAATATAAACGTGCGATTAGTTGAAAGATGACTTAAATGAACGACTACTAGTAACTAGAAAAATCCCCGGCCCAAAACTGGCCTACACCCTGTAAAAAGACTTACTGTTTTATGTGGCCCAGGTCTGGCCTAGACACTGTGAGACAGTTCTGGCTGAGAGTCAGCTTGGTCCCCGGGCCAAATGTGGCCCAGAAACTGCCAAACATACTTCAATTTAGCAGGGAAACACAAAATCAACCATTTACATTTTTAAAGGGATAACATCATTTATAACACATTAATTAACAAATACTCTATAATATCAACACATTTTTTAAACAACAAAAGTAAAATATATTTAATGTTTAACTTTAAACACTTAGAACAAAGAACAAAATAAAGTAATTTACAAAATAATAACAAAATACAAAATCATTTTCTAATAAAGAACAAAATTCACTCTCTCATTCCCACCCACCAACACAGACACAAGCACTTTAAACAATTGTCTTCTGCAAAAGTCTTCTCTTGTGCCCGCCCTTGCGATCTGCTGCCAGCTGGAGCCACCTCTTTATGGTCCCCTCGACCTCCATTTCAGCAGCATTAGCTGTGATGGGCTTTCTCCGAACTGCAGATTTGAAATAAAGTAATACATATTGTAAGGGCTCTATGAAATTTACAATCCCTAGGAACCATTTGTCAATACTTTGGTTATCATTGCTTTCAAAATACATTCAAAGACTAGGGCTGCGTCCGAAACCGCCTGCTTCTCTACTACATAGTAGGCGAAAAGCAGTAGGCGAGTGAATAAGTATGTCCGAAACCTCAGTATTCATAGAAGAGTAGTCGAGAAGTTCCCGGATGTCCAACTGCTTCTGCCCAGATTCTTGAGTGTTCATCCGATGGATACTTTTCTATCCCAGAAGGCCACGGGAGATCAATACGTCATCATCGAATGTGATGGAGAGCAGCGACGAGGGTGTTTACAAATGTGAGTATTAGCAATCAAAAACACGGTTACATGTGTTAAAATCACATTATTTGAGCTACTGTATAGTAAACATGTTGATTTGCTGAAGGTGTAAAGACGCTAGACTGTAACGTTACAGTATATTTATGATTTTGCTGTAAAAACAAGTTTTATTATGTAGCCTATAGCGAACAGGAGAGCTCCAGTAAACACACGCACGTCTCCAACGTGCATTTACATAAACCATATACATCTTAAAGACGATTACTAAATGTTTATTTAATATGAGACAGGAACATTTTCTAAAAGAATTACAGATGAGCACATCGCAACATGAACACACATCTGAGTGAGTGATGTATGTGTGTGTGCTATTATGTAGAATTCACTGTTGTCAACACTGCTTTAGATTAATGTAAGTAACAATTCTACATGGAGTAACTAAATATAAGTTATCTATTTCATTAGTTCATTAGTATTGTTGATAAACTGAGGAACATTTGTGTTGGAGAAAAAGAGAGTTAACAGCAGCAGCTACCTCAACATGTAAATAAATGCAGTATTGAGCAGATAAATCACAGAGGTGACTGAATCTTGTCTGGATGTTACAGGACGGATGAGACACACGTGTGTTTATCCAGTGCAGAGTGACTGATGAAGAAATGCTGCCATCAAAAGCTTTCAGTGAGTACACTAATGAAAACTTTTACCTTTCAAGTTGTAGTTTATTTTAATTATTGTAATTTCAAACAGAGCTATTACAGCACTTTTCTGATTCTTGATTTCTGTACATTTGATGCAGAGCTTTTGTGGTGGAACATGTGACCGCGGCATTTGTGGAAAAAAAAAGTACAAAATCAGTTTGTTACTTCTAATACAGAAATCAAATGACACCGTGCTGTTAAAATGGCTGCTTTTGTATTGTGTCTGTGCATCTTTGCAGGATCTGAAATGTCTGCACACTGCTGTGTTCACTGAGGATGGAGTCCACAGCAGCATCCTGGAAATGATCCAGTGTCATGGATGAGATGCTCTGTCACTACACCTGACCTTGCTGCCTCATCTGGACCAGATGTTGCTGAGGTCTCTTCTTGTCCTGCTGGTTTCTGTTCATACAACATCAGTCAATTAAACCCAAGTTTCAGAAGCTTCAAAAGCATCATCAAATAAGGTCATTGCTGAAGGACACACTGATGGTGACGACTGCAGAGATCGAACCAGCAACCTTCTGCTCACCAGTTCACTACACCACAAAAGTAATGAAGCTATATCAAAAATTAGCATGTAATTGTAAACATGCGAAAAAAATTGGGCAAGAAATGGAATGCTGACAACATGAGATGTAAAATGTTTTACTCTGTGTAAATGTGTTACAGGTAGTTGTTCTCATGGAGAGCAGCACACAGATGTTTGGAGCAGACACAGCGATAGCTAGATCGTCCCAAAGGCTTTCTCCTGCTCTTGTTCAAGATTGTGTGGTGGCCTCATCCTCTCTGTGCACTCAGGCAATGATAGCCTCGATGCCCCTTTCTCATCCATGATCAGATTCAGTCTGACTGCAGCAGTGAGGGACGTGATGGACGGCAGAGACAGGTGAAGGTGGACATAGTGGTCAGCTGCAGAACTGGCTCAGCTGTGTTGAGATGGCAGTAGGATTTGGGTTCACTGCCTGTAAATACATGACTGTCACAACAATATTGTTGTGACAGTCAAAGATGGTTGTGTTTCCAACTCTGATGTCTACAACAGCAGCGAACAGACTTCATTAAATCACCAACATCAGTCCTTATGAACAAGTACAGAAAACAGTCAGCAAGTGGATTCACACACGAGCAAATGTGCATAGTGCATAAATTTCACAAAAACAAAACTGTGATAGTGAAAAAGCTTCGAAATAAATATTATAATCACATAAGGGAGAATGAGAAGTGTGTAAGTCAACAGCACCAGGAACAAACTTCCCAAAATTAATTTGCGCTGAAGAGCAGTCAGTGACACTGTGTGAGAAAGACCTCGCCAAGTGCCAGCAAAACAGAGAATGATAATAATATAAGGAATTAAACATGCTATACATCGGGGTAGACGTATAAAAGAAATATGAGGGGGCTTTATTTTTGCAAAGATCAGAGGCACAAACGATCACAGAAATAAAACAGGAGAGTTTGAGTGAATGGTGAGATCTGTACCAGATAGGATGAGAAACCAGAAGATATCGTTCAAAAGCAACACATGCCATAAAATACAGACCCACCATCAAAGAATAGATATATGCACTATACAGATTCTTTGTCCATGAGGTTGTTGCTGCTATTAATATACAAATGATCTGTATGAGATCTGAACGTATCAAATTACTGACAAAAACTGAAGCAGCAGGCTGGGTTTTGATGATGAAACACAAGGCGATCAGAGTTAAGATCAAGACTGGAATCTCAATGACTGAAAGAACACAGGAAAACACAAGTTCTGCATATTCTTGTTTCCTTACTAATTTCTCCCACTCCATAAATAATAAACGGGAATCTGATGCAGTGGAGTCATTGATGCTGACGTTATGTTGTGCCATTGTTTCACAAATTCCTGAGAGGAAGTAGTAAATAACAAACCAGTCATTAGTTTCAATATGCAAGAAATGCTTCAATTTCTCAATGTAGAAAAAAAAAAAATCTTATAAAAACAGATGGCCTAACATGTTTCTTCTGTCTAAATGTTGCCATTAAAATTGGTGATGTGTAATGTTACAGGGATAGTTCCTCCAAAAATGAACATCGTGTCATCTTTTACTCACCTCATGTTGTTTCAAACATGGATAAATTGTTCATCTTCTGAACACAGATGAAGATATTTTAATGAATTCTGAGACATTTCTGTCCCTCCACTGACAGTCTGCAACGACCAGTTTGATGCTTCAAAAAAAATTTAATTAAACTAATTTATATGAATTGAGAGGTTTAGTCCAACATTTTCTGATGAAATTTGATCACTTTATATGATGAACAGATTTAATTTAGGTTTTTATTCACATATTTACACTGATCAGCGAACATAAACAGAACCTAATTGGTTCTTACGGATCTCAAATGTGCTGCGAAATACAAGAATAATCCTCATTGATTCTCCCATCACAAGCAAGTGTGCTTGAGCTTCTGTTTGCCATGACTACAGGTGCATCTCAATAAATTAGAATGTCGTGGAAAAGTTCATTTATTTCAGTAATTCAACTCAAATTGAGAAACTCGTGTATTAAATAAATTAATTGCACACAGACTGAAGTAGTTTAAGTCTTTGGTTTTTTTAATTGTGATGATTTAGGCTCACATTTAACAAAAACCCACCAAATTAGAATATGGTGACAGTCCAGTGTTGCAACGTTGCAGGTGCAATGTCATCTGCTGGTGTTGGTCCATTGTTTTTTGAAAACCAACGTCACTGCACCCTTTTACCAAGAAATTTTGGAGCACTTCATGCTTCCTTCTGCTGACCAGATTTTTAAAGATGCTGATTTTATTTTCCAGCAGGATTTGGCACCTGCCCACACTGCCAAAAGCACCAAAATGCTGGTTCAATGACCATGGTGTTGGTTTGCTTGACTGGCCAGCAAACTCGCCTGACCTGAACCCCATAGAGAATCTATGGGGTATTGTCAAGAGGAAAATGAGAAACAAGAGACCCAACAATGCAGATGAGCTGAAGGCCACTGTCAAAGAAACCTGGGCTTCCATACCACCTCAGCAGTGCCACAAACTGATCTCCTCCATGCCACGCCGAATTGAGGCAGTAATTAAAGCAAAAGGAGCCCCTACCAAGTATTGAGTACATATACAGTAAATTAACATACTTTCCAGAAGGCCAACAATTCACTAAAAATGTTTTTTTTATTGGTCTTATGAAGTATTCTAATTTGTTGAGATAGTGAATTGGTGGGTTTTAGTTAAATGTGAGCCTAAATCATCACAATTAAAAGAACCAAAGACTTAAACTACGTCAGTCTGTGTGCATTGAATTTATTTAATACACGAGTTTCACAATTTGAGTTGAATTACTGAAATAAATGAACTTTTCCACAACATTCTAATTTATTGAGATGCACCTGTGTATCTTTCAACTGTAGTGATTTGTGTTTGTTATATTTTTTACTGTTTTATTGTTTGAACACTGTTGTTGTCACAAACACTGGTCAAGGAGACAGACAGGTAGATGCAAGTCAAAAGGTAATTTATTAAATATAACCAAGGCTGGGCTTCCAACATAAGAGAGATAACTAAGGAGGCACTGGAAGCAGAATGAACAGTTCTAACTGTATGTAAACTTGCGTTTCCACAGGCAGGGACGAGTTCCAGGATGGACGGGCAGATAGGTAGGCATCGACCAGCATCGAGTAGCTTGCAACCTTGAGACCAGCCGATGAGTGACTGAGGTGAGTGAGCTTTTGAATGGTAGTGGTAAGTGATTGCAGGTGTTCGTGATTAGTACTCTGGTGATTGTGAGCGGGTGTAGGAGGTTGATTCAGCTGGTGAGGCAGGTGGTTCCGTGATAGAGGTCAGGTGTGAGTGATAATGGCGGAGTGCAGGTGAGTGGCCAGAGGGATGCTGGGAAATGCAGTGCAGTTCAACTGGTGACTGTGACAGTACCCCCCCTCGAAGGAGCGGCTTCTAGACGCTCCAGAAGCGGAGCATACGAGGAACCAGGAGGGATGGAGTGCCCGGTCCATGCAATGGCTATCCATGAAGGGAAAATAGAGTAGGAATCCAGCCAGGGTGGAGCAGATGAAGCCGAAGCCCACCAAGGCGGAACTGAAGCCCACCAGGGTGGAACAGACGAAGCCCACCAGGGCGGAGCAGACGAAGCCGAAGCCCACCAGGGCAGAACTGAAGCCCCCCAGGGTGGAGCAGACGAAGCTGAAGCCCACCAGGGCGGAGCCGGCAGGGCGAGGAGCTTGAGCATGGGCGGAGCCGGCAGGGCGAGGAACTTAGGTGGCGCCGGCAGGGCGAGGAGCTTGGGCGGCTCTGGAACGGCCTCCTGACCAGCAGTGAGCTCCTGGATGGCCTCCTGGCCTTGTGGGACGGAGGAAGCCTTCTTCCGCCTCCTCCTCCGTTTCTGGGAACGGGATGCTGCGGCATCGTTGGCCTCCATTGGGGGCGTAGCGGCATCCTCAGCCTCCATTGGGGGCGCCGCGGCTTCATCAGCTGCCTCTTGGGGAGCTGCAGCGTCTTCGGCCGCCTCTTGGGGAGCTGCAGCGTCTACGGCCGCCTCTTGGGGAGCGGAGCTGGCTGAGACCAGTGAAGATGTAGGAGGGTTGGAATAGGGATCAGGTGTCCTTCCTGGGCTCAACGGGGAACTGGGTTCCCTGGAACTGGGATCGGCACTCCTGGTCGTGGCTTGAGAACTGGATTCTCTGGGAACGGCACTCCTGGCCGTGGCTGGAGAACTGGATTCTCTGGGATCGGCACTCCTGGCCGTGACAAGAGAACTGGATTCTCTGGGACCGGCACTCCTGGCCGTGGCTTGAGAACTGGATACTCTGGAATCGGCACTCCTGGCCGTGGCTTGAGAACTGGATTCTTTGGGATCGGCACTCCTGGCCGTGGCTTGAGAACTGGATTCTCTGGGATCGGCACTCCAGGCCGTGGCTGGAGAACTGAATTCTTCGGGACTGGGATTACAAATGGGGTTGCGCTTACGAGGAGCTGGCACTGGAGCGTGTGCAGCAATGGAGTCAGCGGCGGCTGGCGGGCACGATTGGTCAGCGCCGGGTGGACTTGGCTTGAGATGGATGGGACGAAGGGATGATGCTGCTGGGCTGACAGTGAGAAGATGGGATCTACTGACAAACCGAGCCAGGTTGATGTAATCGGGCAGAGTCCAGCTGGACCCGGCCCCTGGCATCTGCTGAGCAATCTCTTCATCCAAACCACTCCAAAAACAGTCCAGAAGGGTCCACCGGTCAAGGGAAATCTGCCGTGCGCAGGTGAGGAACTCATGGATATACTCCTCTAGGGGGCGGCCATTTTGATAGATGGAACATAGTTGCTCAAGGGGATCCATGCCACTGAAACCTTCTCTTTTAAGGGGCTGGTCTTCTGTCACATACACTGGTCAAGGAGACAGACAGGTAGATGCAAGTCAAAAGGTAATTTATTAAATATAACCAAGGCTGGGCTTCCAACATAAGAGAGATAACTAAGGAGGCACTGGAAGCAGAATGAACAGTTCTAACTGTATGTAAACTTGCGTTTCCACAGGCAGGGACGAGTTCCAGGATGGACGGGCAGATAGGTAGGCATCGACCAGCATCGAGTAGCTTGCAACCTTGAGACCAGCCGATGAGTGACTGAGGTGAGTGAGCTTTTGAATGGTAGTGGTAAGTGATTGCAGGTGTTCGTGATTAGTACTCTGGTGATTGTGAGCGGGTGTAGGAGGTTGATTCAGCTGGTGAGGCAGGTGGTTCCGTGATAGAGGTCAGGTGTGAGTGATAATGGCGGAGTGCAGGTGAGTGGCCAGAGGGATGCTGGGAAATGCAGTGCAGTTCAACTGGTGACTGTGACAGTTGTATTATTATAATTATATTTATATTTCTATAAATAAACTTGAACTTAAAAATCCTAATTCACGTGCAGTAAACCATCAACAGTTATTTGTCAAATAAGTAGAAGCAGAAACAGACACCGGAGAACAGTAAGCTCTTTAATGAAATAAAAAAGAGAGACTGCAGGACAGTCTCTGACTCTAACAGTGAAGAAACAACAATACAGTCATCTATATGACACACTTCTACAAAAACTCACAACAATATGATTTACCAGCTTATTCTGCTCTTCAGATTTTCTAGTGCTGGTTAATATTTGACATATACTTTTATGCACCTATAATATAAAAACAACATGAAATATTTTTATTTTTTTTTCACTATGTATATCAGCCATAAGATATATATTTTTTTGTCAGACAATACCCAATATGTCTCTCGTCTCCTCTGAGAATGCAGTGTCAGATGCCGAAAGCTCTGTCAGTTTTTACCTTCACTTTCTGTAGCTTCATGAGTTCACCCTTACATCTAATCTGATAGCAAATAGTAATCTTATTTTGGCGTGCTGTCCTGGGGGAGGGCTCCGAGCCCAGAATATGGCCCGAATCCAGAGAACTCCCCAAAAGAAGCTTAAAGGTATGGGACAGCAGCCAGAGAGCAAAAATTTTAGTTGCCCCCCAAAATATGCATGCTGTGGAGAGATATGAGTTAAAATTTGCAAATAAAAAAGGAGGCAGGGCGACCGGTGAGCTCGTGTAATGCTCAACGGGAGCTGCGGCTTGCAGCATCGGACTGGCGAGCCCTACATGCCGCTAGAAGAGGAGCACGATGGCAGATATCAAATGAGGGTCTCTCGCTGCGTCCGAAGGGAGCTGCTGCTCTGCTGCACCGGAAGGGAGAGTCCCTTAGGAGCTGAATACGAGGCGCAGTTTGACGTGTCGGATGGAGGGCTCTCGCTGCGACTAAAGGGAGCCTGCAGCTCTGCTGCACCGGGAGGGAGAGATTATTATAATAAAATAATAATAATTTAGTAATAATAATTTAAAAGGCAGAAATTTATTTTGTATGATGTTGAAGACATTAAGTTGATTCAACATACAGGGGGTTCAAGGTTCAAGGTTCTTTTTACAGTTCTTGTAAAAAACAAATCAACATTGATTTACAAGTGTTTTTGGTAACCTTTTTCAACCATTTAGCATTAAACATTTTTTCAACGTTGTTTCAATGTTAAAACAACAACTGTCATTATTTCAACCATATTTCAACGTTGAAGGTCGGTCATGTGCCGGCTGGTTTTCAACCGTTCAGCATTAAACGTTGTATTAACGTTGTTTCAATGTTAAAACAACAACTAACCTTATTTCAACCATATGTTCAACGTTGAAGGTCGGTCATGTGCCGGCTGGGTAATGGGTTTGCATATACTATGAGATTATATACACGGGAAAAAAGATGAAATATCTTTGAATAATCATACAATTCATATAAACATAATGCATTAAAATTGCATTTGTTTTTGTTATTTATAAGCCTCGGATGAAACGAGAGAGACATTCAACAAGAAAAATAAGAAAACAAAAGAGTTTTAAGCCAGTTTTGCGTGTGGGTGAACAATTTTGCACATAAAATTAAGAAAATAACATTTAAGAGATAACGATTTTAGTTTTTCGTAATAAAAAATAATATCTTTAAGGATTAAACTGTGGGTTATATTAGTACAGTTAAAAATATAAAAACTTAAATCAACCCAAAATGTATTGGTTATACTACAATCATAAGGGCAGCTGTTTCTTCAACAAGACCACAAAATGAGCAAATTTCATCAACATCAAAATATTTACAGATAGATGAATTAAGCCTGTCGCTCATAACTTTTAAGTTTGTTTTTGCGCTTGTTATAACATCATAGATCACATGATAACGTAAACATGGCGGATCGCATTCATACTCAACGAGATTTGGCTGAAAAGTACATACTCTTTTAGCGCTCGTTAAGTAAGTACTTATTGAAATTAAGTACCTACTCACTGAGTAGGCGGTTTCGGATGCAGCCATGGCCTTCATCAACAGCCGCTTGCGTCACCTGCTGAGCACAGTTAAAATGACATGATGTTACATACTCTTGTACAGTAGGTGGCGGTATGCACCTAAAAGTCGTTTGCAATCCGCCATTAACCAAGAGAAGAAGAAGAACGGGCCCCTGGTCTCGCGTCGAGTTTTCTGAGGAGAAGCACGCAGTTCACGGTATTTCTCACATTCACACTTTCTAGAGTTTCACTATACGGGCTCGTCTGTGTCTTGTTTTCATCGGGTTTGCTGACTGAAACACTCAGAACAGCAGGCAACAAGCATGTGAGGAAAACATGTGGAGTTCCTGAAGACCTGAGCGCTTCTGTGTGTTTGTGTCGATGTTTGCTCTGATAATGTTGCTCTTTCTGAGTGTGGATGCGACCCGATATCAAGTGTTGCTGCTGCTGCAATTTGATTTAACCTTGTTTCTCTGACGTTCATCTTTGGGGATCAAATTTGTTACAATTAACAAAAGATACTACTAAATAGGATATTTTAAATCTACTCATAAATATGAATTATTAGAATATAGACACAGGAGACATTAAATTGTTGTGGTACACTTTCTCTTTAAAGATTTAATGATCACTGTCATTTTCTGCATGATACTAGAACATGTTAATAACTGAATTACTTCATTTGTACGAGCGTAGTTATTAAAATAATCAAACTATGTGTAGATATTATGTGCTCTAGTGTAGTTATTCACCTGTAGTTGCTAATGAAGATCTCACTGTTATTTGGGAGAGTTTATATTCTTCTCTGTATTTCTATGCAGATATGTTCTTATATATTAATACGGGGTAGGGCTGCACGATTATGACAAAATAACTGTAATTGTGATTATTAATAACGATTGTCACAATTTCTGTTGAAAGATGTTTTGAACAGATTTAAACCATTTGTTTATTTTTATATAAAATAAAACTTTTATTGCTTTTCTATAGCATTGAGCCTCAAATGTCAACTATACATTGGTTTGGTTTCTACTTTAAAAAAGGTAAAAGTATGCATGGTATAATAATGTTATACTAAAACTAAAAGAAAAATGGTTTACTAAAGCTATATATTTAATTTACAATTAAACGGACTACATTTCAAATTACAGTAACATTTTACTGTACAATTGATATTATCAGGGCTCCAGACTAACATTTGAGAGACATTTAATAAGAATATTACAAGTTTTGTCTCTTAGAAATGCACATTGGACAGGAGCTTGAGTTGGGATGCAGATGTACATTTATTTTCATTTAACAAAAACAGTAACATTGTGAAAACTGTAACAGCCTCATCTTTTATACAATTGAAGATCATCATAACCACATTTTACCATGGTAAAAAAGCAGCCTAACTATATGGTTTCTGTGGTGTTTGCATTGAAGAACAGTACAAATGCACATCAACTGATAGAATTAATAACTAAACTAATGCTGTAATTATATTCTATTACTCCTTTAACATATTAAGTACAGTAATGAAACAAAATTCATTTTGAATGTCCTACTTTTCTGTCACAATACCATGGTTACCATTAGTGTTACTACATCCATAATCATAATCGCGATTAGAAATTTGACTAATTGTGCAGCCTTAATACGGGGCAGAAGGGAAAATATGGATAGATACTGAATATGAGCATTTTAAACTGATGTGGTCTTTGTGTCAATGCTGTAAACTTTACTATAGTAATATGTGACCCAGGAGCATACATTCTTAAGGAGTCTTAAGTCGCTGGGGTATATTTGTAGCAATAGCCAAAAATACATTGTATGGGTCAAAATGATCCATTTTTCTTTTATGCCAAAAATATTAGGATAATAAGTAAAGATCATGTTCCATGAAGATATTTTGTAAATTTCCTACCGTAAATGTATCAAATCTTCATTTTTTTATTAGTAATATGCATTGCTAAGAACTTCATTTGGACAACATTAAAGCCAATTTTCTCAATATTTTGATTTTTTTGCACCCTCAGATCCCAGATTTTCAAATAGTTGTATCTCAGACAAATATTGTCCTATCCTAACCATACATCAATGGAAAGCTATTTATTCAGCTTACATATGATGTATAAATCTCAATTTAAAAAAACTGACTCTTAAGACTGGTTTTGTGGTCCAGGGTCACATATAATGATGTACAGAGAGACAACACTCAGGCTCTGGTCTCTTCAAAGATAGAAGTTGGAGGGCATCTGCTTCACTTACATGAATGCTTAAATATGTAAATTAATTAAAAAACACAGACTCAGATTTATTGTTGATTTTTGCAGATCTGCTTCTTCCTCACTGAAAATCATGTTCAGTGAAGCTCCTCCCACAACAATCACACCGTCAGTGATTTCTCCAATAAATGCTGGAAGAAATCTGATCAAAGACTGAGTTTATTAAAGAGGAGAGAGAAGATGAGTGATCCAGAGCCCTGCAGAATCAAACACACTGAAGAACAGAGAGGTTGGTGTTTGTTCTTGATTCTTCATTCATTCATGATGCTGAAGAACATTCATGTTATAAAGATTCAAGCAGTTCATCAGATTTAGATCAATATTTAAACTATGCATTTTGTGAGACTTGTGGCCAGGGCCGGATTTACCTCTTTTCATGACATAGGCAAAACTATTTTTTGGGCCCCCTTCCATATTAATATAATAGGCCTAATATTACCACCCAAGCAAACAAACATATTTCTTAATCCGTAGAAACGTTACAGTGTTTTCTATTGCAATAAGCGCTTGCCTTCAGTCAATAAAAATAGAATGTAGCTCTTAATTTGTTTGAGAACTGAGAAGGACCATTCCATTAATAGGTGCGGCGTGCCACTTAGGGAATTATTTCTCTAATCACTTTAACGGCTTGGAGTCACAACCACACATCAAGACATTGTTCAGATGATTTGTTTCAAGACATTTGACATGTTTCCATCCTGAAATCTCGTATGTGTTGAACCATTTTTTACGCACCTCATCCCAAACCTTCCATTGAAAATTCCAAAACGTTATTTTAGAGCTAATAACAGAGGCTTGAGCCATTGATATGCAGGCTAATGCAGTTATTAATGCAGTCTAATGCAGTTATTAGAGAGAGAGATTAAGCGCGTGTGAATATCTGCATCTGTGCATCTCTCAGCAGTGTTCAGCAGCAGCATCTACTAATAGCACATTTTTAAGTTAAACTGCTTCAAGAACCTCGCTACTGAGAAATTTCATGTAGCTTTTCAGCTGCAAAACGATTTTATTGATAAATTTGCGGGGCGGCGTTGACAACAAGTTTCTGTCCGCGTGTGTGCGCGTCTGTACTGTGTGTGCGTCTGTGAGAGAGAACCGGAGTGGAAGACATGGAAATAGTTTGTCATTTTTTACCCTATTGTTTGTTATTTATTTGCTCAATGTATTCTGGGGTTTTGGTAATTTTATTGTTGTAGATAGCCCATAGTATAAGAAAATATTATACAGCCTATCTCTTCATCGTGTTTGGGGCCCCCCCTGGACGAGTGAGCATAGGCATGTGCCTAGAATGCCTGTGCATAAATCCGGCCCTGCTTGTGGCGGCAAGTGACGTCACATATTAATTGGCATATTTATGACGTCTTGCATTGGGTTTGCATTCAGACAGGTTTTGGCACTTCAGATCTGTTCTAAACTGTCACATATTTTATTATAACTGAATGCCCAATAAAGCTGTTCTCATTTACATATTTTCTGTTGTCATACATAAAACAAATGTAAATAGTGACTAAACACAAACCATTAATACTACACGTTAACCAGTAGTCACTCTCACTATACTCCTTAAATCATGATTTATAATCGTGACAAAATCAACATCTGTGAGCGGATGTATGCAGTGATTTTCGCTATTACGCTTTTGTCTCATGCAGTGCACTGCCTGTGTCTGAGTAACAAACTGTGCATATTAACAGACGAACTATGTTCATATTTAAAAGAACAAACAGTCAGTAAGCAACAGGTGCTGTTTTGTACTCGTTTACTGAGGAGTCTGCTGTGGTACGGCCAATTGACCGTTCGCAGGAAGCTTGATTGACAGGCGATCTGACCAATCAGAACGCGTATATTATGCGCTACTGCTGCTATCCGCCATCTTGACTGACAGCTACAGCCGGTCTCCTTACTAATACGTGTTAAAACGGGGTAAAAAAGATTGAATGAATTTAAACTTTTTCAATATAACTAAATATAAATATGTGCGGAGGGTTAAGTTGTGCTGTTGTTGGCTGCCACGGTAACAGCAATAAGCTAAGGTATTCCTTTAAAGTACTTGTTTTGCGTACCAGAAAACCTGTCATGTTTGGCTCAGAAAATATGTAAATGCGCATACCCAGCAACTGTATCCATGCTAGCCTTAACCACAAATCAGACAGGAGAGTAGATTAACTTTGGTGGACATAAACTTGAAAAATGGTGTGTTCCACAGTTGACATAAAATACTTTCTGATGTTTATTCATGTTCATTTCATGTAAATATGATAAGACGATCAGTTCACGTGTTTGAACAATTTATTGTTTGAATTTCTTTAAAAATGACAATCTGAAAGCTGAGAGTCCTGAGGTCCCTGAAAGTCACTGGGTTTGTCAATATGTACCTTTTATGGAAAAAAGTCATTCTGAAAGTTGCTAAATATAGTGCTTGTAGGAGCCAATGTGTTAATGTCTATGTATTTTGGGCTGTCACCACTTGGGGGCAGTATGTGCACATAGGGTTTTTAAGTCAGTGTTTCATTCACGTAGAGTTTCCAGGCTTGGTGTAGGGAACATATACAGTTTTTACCACACTTTGGGAAGCTAAGGTGTCCACTAGGGATGGGCGATATCTTATTGTTTGCGATATACCGGTAAAAATTCTCCTCATGATAAGAATTAGTCTTCCCGCGATAATAACGATAAAGTCTAGTTGTTGACATATTTCTGTTGGCAACAGTGCGGAGCGACATCGCGGAAGGCAGACGTGAAACTGAGGAGTATATTGCTAAATGATGAGCTCAAGCTCCTTTTACAATCTGTAACTGGTTTGGTCAGAGCTGTACAGTGCACAAAAATAATCAGTCTGAATAAATGTAGTACAGCATGTGTGTGATACAGTTTTGCATGTGTATGAGCCTGTTTACAAACCTGTTGTCCAACAAAGATATCATTTATTGACATGCTTTTTCTCCAAATTAACTTAATAACATAGTCGAGTGTTTGAAATACTTATTTTTGTGACCAGACGTGGTTTCATATTACAGAATGATAGTATTATATACAGTGATAAAGGCTATGTCGATTAGCATTGCATTATAAATATACTATCCTTATAAAAATACCCAGGATTGAAGAACACAGATAAACCATATATTTTGTGCAATCGTATGTTTATTGTCTTCAAATTTCACCAGTTAAAATTTCTCTTATCTCCGTTGTGCGTTTTATTCAGTGATAACTGGATACCTTCATGGAGCGTCGTCAGTAGTATTACTTCTGCTATGGATGTGTGAAGTTTCTGCGCAAGAGCGCCCTCCGGCGTCCAGTATGAATTAAACAGTCATTACATTATGTGTTTACTCAGTAATGCTCACAACACCCTATCTGGGGTAAAAATAGGAAAGATAATACTTTTCTCTAAAGAAACAGGATTCCCTGAATTATCGTCATTGATATCGTTATCGCAATAAATACCAGAAATATTGTGATATATTTTTAAGCCCATATCGCCCATCCCTAGTGTCCACCATTCATCATTGCAAGTATGTATTTCCATTATGTTCAGTAAAGTAATCTTAGACTGAAATCGACATGAAGACTGGACGTTGGATGTGTGTGTAAAGCGTGCGTTGCTATTCCAAGCCTTCGGCAGTTAGCTGCTGGTACAGTGCTGAAGTCTGTAGTCTATTTACTATTGATATTTAGTCTTCGCTATTGATAAAGTTGTACTTCTAATGAATTGTAAGAGTTATTCATAGTTATAGAGATTATTTTTCTTACAGTAACTATGGTAACAAGGTTGATGAATGCAGTCAAGACTGTAAGGTTTGTGTAAAAATGGATTATTTTCCCATCATGGTGTAGAAAAGAGCCCAAATGATGTCACAATTTTAAGAAATACCCGATTTATTAAAATGAGAAATTGAGTGAAACATAGGACACAGCTAATGCTAAAAATTCTTTATTTAAAATCATTTTAAGCCACGGTCAATCCAGCTTTTGACCATGTGAAATTTCAACAGACACTGAAACTAGTGCTGCACAATAAATCGACATGAAATCGCAATCATGATTAGGCAGAAGCTGTGATTTTCATGCATATCTCTCAGTGAAGCACGGTTCTGTGATCAGTAGTAAATCTCCATCCAAAGGCCAGAGAAACTCCAAATACGCCCCCCCGCTGAAGAAACCCAGGAAATGCTGCAGCTGAATAAACAGAAGATAACTGTTTTCATTGATTCAATGTGACTGATAAACGCACGACTACGACAATATATGATTTATCGGAGTTCTTATTATAATTGTAATTTTCATCATAATATCTGAGTACATCTATAATGCAATGCTAATCGACATAGCCTTTATCACTGCTTACAATCCTATGAAATATGTTGCGTGCCTTATTTTGTGTAAGAAGCCACATTAACTCAGAAGGTTTTATTTTAAACACTCGACTGATGTTATGAAGTGAGTATCGAGCCACACCCCCTGATCACTCGGGGGTGCAAATCGGGCTTAAAATCATCTAGTGTGTGGCCAGCCTTAGTTACCTTGCCCATTTGTCTCAGGTAGGGCTGCACGATTATGACAAAAATCATAATTGTTGATTATTCCCTCGAAATTGTGATTTAATAACGATTACTTTGAACAGATTTATGCCATTGTTTGAAGCTGCATGCCATATTTTTATATAAAATATAAAAATAAAGGCTGAAAACACTCTTCCTGAACCTTTATTGCTTTTCTATAGCATTGAGCCTCAAATGTCAACTATACATTGGTTTGGTTTCTTCTTTAAACAAAAAGGTAAAATTATGCATGGTATAATAATGTTACACTAAAACTAAAAGAAAAAATGGTTTACTAAATCTATATATTTCATTTACAATTAAACAGACTACATTTCAAAGTATAGTAATATTTTACTGTACAATTGATATTATCAGGGCTCCAGACTAACATTTGAGAGACATTTAATAAGAATATTACAAGTTTAGTCTCTTAGAAATGCACATTGGACAGGAGCTTGAGTTGGGATGCAGATGTACATTTATTTTCGTTTAACAAAAACAGTACCATTGTGAAAAGTGTAACAGCCTCATCTTTTATACATTTGTAGATCATAACCAAAAGTACAACACCTCGTTACCATGGTAAAAAGTAGCCTAACTATATGGTTTCTATGGTGTTTGCTTTGAAAAACAGTAGTTTAAAGACATTCAGTCAATTACAAAGCTCTAAGCTTGCGCTGCGCTGTTTTCTTTTGAGGCGAGCGGATAAAAGGTCAATGTGGCGCGCAGTTCAAACGAGTACCGCTATTTTGTTACGCTTTTGACAAGTTTGGCGTTTAACATATCGCAAGCAACGTTTCTCAAAAAAAGTTGCCCAGCAAAATTGCTCAAAAAGTTGTCCCGTGTATTATCAGCCTTTGAGTTTGTTAAACCCAGCAGTGTAAACACCTTTTAAGCACACAGAATAATGCAAATGGACATTTTTAATTGTTTATTTATTTTTGTAATCATGGCGGTTATGTAATCGTGGCTTCCATAATCGTAATCACGATTAGAAATTTGATTAATTGTTCAGCCCTAGTCTCAGGTGAAATAGGAACTTGAATAAACAATGAACAACTCTGTATTTATATTTAGCTGCCGTTGTTGCTTTTAGTTTCAAACTATGAAAAACACAATTTTGACACTAATGTAATATTAACATAAAATTATATTCCTACAGTTAAATATATTGTTAAATATATTTAATAGTTCTCATTACAGAAACGCTACACTACATAAGCCTGTAACGTTTTAAAATTAATCATTGGAAGATCAATGTATCTCATTCATGCAAAGTACCAGGGACAAATAATTATTTTATAAAAATGCATCAAAATAATGGTAATTTTTTGAACAGTTGTCTGTTTTCTGCTATTACATCAGGGATCACTTTTATGGCCTTTCAATTTATATTCTTATCTTTTAATTATTTTGGTGTATTGAATATAAAACTTTTCTCTTTCATTTCAGACCCTAAAGAAGAGAATGAGGAGAGTGAAATAGAGGAGAAACATCATGTCAAACCTGAAGAGAAACCTCTGAGTCCCTCTAAAACTATTTTTTTAAAGAAAAGACGAGCTGAGAAATCTTCCACCTGCCTTCAGTGTGGAGAGAGTTTCCCATACGAACAAAGTCTTGAGATTCACATGAGAGTTCATACTGGAGAGAAACCGTACACATGTGATCAATGCGGCAAAACATTTCTTGTGTCATCAGCCCTGAAGACACACCTGATGACCGTTCATACGAAGGAGAAGCCACATTCCTGTTCTTTATGTGGAAAGAGTTTTTCACTGCTGCAAAGTTTAAAATTACATCAGAAAACACATACTGGTGTAAGAGATTATATGCGCTTTGAGTGTGGGAAGACTTTTACTTGGGAAAAACATTTAAAACGGCACCAGAAGATCCACACTGGAGAGAAACCTTACAAGTGTTCACACTGTGACAAGAGATTCAGTTGGTTAGCACATCTGAAAAGACATGAGCAGATCCACACCAGAGAGAAAACACACAAGTGTGATGTGTGCGGGAAGAGCTTTGCAGGCAAAGAACATGTTAGAGTCCATATGAAGATCCACATGAGAGAAAAGCCATACGCATGTGATCAATGTGGAAAGAGTTTCACTCAATCATCAACCCTTAAAGGACACATGAGGATCCACACTGGAGAAAAGCCGTACACATGTCATCAATGCGGAAAGAGTTTCTCATTAAAAAACCGTCTTGATGTTCACATGAGAATCCACACCGGAGAAAAGCCGCACGCATGTCATCAATGCAGCAAAACATTTCTTAGGGCATCAGCCCTGAAGAAACACCTGACAGTTCATATGAAGGAGAAGCCACACTCATGTTCTTTATGTGGAAAGAGTTTTTCACTGCTGCAAAGTTTAAAAATACATCAGAAAATACACAACACTGTGAGAGATCATGTGTGCTTTGAGTGTGGGAAGACTTTTACTTTGGTAAACCATTTAAAACAGCACCAGATGATTCACACTGGAGAGAAACCTTACAAGTGTTCACACTGTGACAAGACATTCACTCAGTCAGCACATCTGAAAAGACATGAGCAGATCCACACTGGAGAGAAACCGTACATGTGTGATCAGTGCGGAAAGAGTTTCTCATTAAAAAACTATCTTGATGTTCACATGAGAATCCACACCGGAGAAAAGCCATATGCATGTGATCAATGCGGGAAAACATTTCTTGTGTCAAGAGCCCTAAAGAAACACCTGGCAGTTCATACGGGGGATAAGCCATATTCATGTTCCTTATGTGGAAAGGGTTTTCCAGTGGAGGAAAGTTTAAAATCGCATCAGAAAACACATACTGGTGTGAGAGCACATGTGTGCTTTAAGTGTGGAAAGACTTTTACTTTAGCAAGCTATTTAAAACTGCACCTGCGGATCCACACTGGAGAGCAACCTTACAAGTGTTCACACTGTGACAAGAGATTCATTCAGTCATCAAATCTGAAAACACATGAGAGGATTCACACTGGAGAGAAAACACACAAGTGTGATGTGTGCGGGAAGAGCTTTGCAGGCAAAGAACATGTTAGAGTCCATATGAAGATCCACATGAGAGAAAAGCCATACGCATGTGATCAATGTGGAAAGAGTTTCACTCAATCATCAACCCTTAAAGGACACATGAGGATCCACACTGGAGAAAAGCCGTACACATGTCATCAATGCGGAAAGAGTTTCTCATTAAAAAACCGTCTTGATGTTCACATGAGAATCCACACCGGAGAAAAGCCGCACGCATGTCATCAATGCAGCAAAACATTTCTTAGGGCATCAGCCCTGAAGAAACACCTGACAGTTCATATGAAGGAGAAGCCACACTCATGTTCTTTATGTGGAAAGAGTTTTTCACTGCTGCAAAGTTTAAAAATACATCAGAAAATACACAACACTGTGAGAGATCATGTGTGCTTTGAGTGTGGGAAGACTTTTACTTTGGTAAACCATTTAAAACAGCACCAGATGATTCACACTGGAGAGAAACCTTACAAGTGTTCACACTGTGACAAGACATTCACTCAGTCAGCACATCTGAAAAGACATGAGCAGATCCACACTGGAGAGAAACCGTACATGTGTGATCAGTGCGGAAAGAGTTTCTCATTAAAAAACTATCTTGATGTTCACATGAGAATCCACACCGGAGAAAAGCCATATGCATGTGATCAATGCGGGAAAACATTTCTTGTGTCAAGAGCCCTAAAGAAACACCTGGCAGTTCATACGGGGGATAAGCCATATTCATGTTCCTTATGTGGAAAGGGTTTTCCAGTGGAGGAAAGTTTAAAATCGCATCAGAAAACACATACTGGTGTGAGAGCACATGTGTGCTTTAAGTGTGGAAAGACTTTTACTTTAGCAAGCTATTTAAAACTGCACCTGCGGATCCACACTGGAGAGAGTTTAAAAGAATAAACAGTTTTAAAAGTGAGAAGGTTTTCATTAATTAAAGAACTGGTAAAGATTTATTAAATAACGTTCGTTCTAATGTTAAAAACATTACTTTATTTTAAATCTTTGGTCCGACTCACACGTGTTAGGGGGACGTCCGTAGGCGTGGTTTGACCCGCGCAATCTCCCTGCCTCATTGTGAATTTGACAGCTACAGAGAACGGTCATCTGACGGATCAGCTTCTAGACACACGGGGTTCTTTGTCTTTGTAAGGACAGACTACTGCATGATAGCCTTGTTTTAACGGCGTTCGTTTATTTTTAGACTCTTTTTACTTTTAAACCGTATGGTCTTTAAACTGTAACACGGTGAGATAAGACACCATTTCTTCTTTAACTCTGTCAAACTAACTTGTAACGACAGACTATTAAGGCTGAATAGCCTTGTTTTAACGATGTTCGTTTATTTAAAGACTCTTTTTTACTTTTTAAACAGTATTAACGATCTGATTTTTTTATTTATTTCACAACTCGGTAAGATAAGTCATCTTTTCTAATGTTAACGCACGTATTTGCTGCTTTTTTGCGAATAAAACACTTCTTTAACTCTGTCATACTAATTTGTAACAACAGACCTGGAGACTGTTGGTTTAATGCACAAAACCCTCCTATATTCCTTCATTTTAAGACTCTTTTTTACTTTTTAACTGTAGGGTCTTATTTCACAACTCGGTAAGACTGCTTTTTTTCTAGTATTTACAGCTTTTCTGAATAAAACACTTTAACTCTGTCAAACGATAGAACATATATAATGTTTTACACAACATGCAATGATTTGTTTTACACAATGTGAACAAACACTTTAATAAAAACAATCCCTTTAACACACATTTCGCCATTTAAAGTTTAAAGCACATAACATTGGACCCCCCACACAAGTCATAAAAAGTCATTAAATATACAGGTTAATCAACTCATCATTAGATCGGGTGGGGGTGGACAACAGGTGGCCTGAACAGATGTCCATTTATGGACGGTGGGGAGGGGGGATTTGGGGGGCTTACTGGGGGGGATTTTATGAGGGCAATAAATCAAAGTTTTTGACACATAGTGCACTTCCACTCTCTAATGTCTGTCAGTTTTACTGGAATCCATCTTTTTGTTGTCTTCCTCAGGAGAAGAAAAATTACAATGTCATGTCTCTGCCTTCAAAATGTAAAACATTAACCTCTTAACATTTTGTTCAAAAGTTTTAGAGAAAGCATAAATACAATCCAACTAGCATTGACTATACAATTAAAAACAATGCCAAAAATAAAAAACAAAAAAAATATTTTAATTTAATTCAATAATATTTATGAAAAACTACTAACAAAAATGTTTTCGGGGAAGTTTAAAGGCAGATGAAAAATACATTTACATGTAAACAATGAACCAACTCCATAGCGGATTCTAAATGATCAAGGGCTTAGGACGTTCCGATTCAGCCCATTGCAAGGGTTCTTCTGCCAGTATTGGGCACTCATGCAATGTAATCAATGATGTACATCCGAGTAAACGAGACAGAGGGAAATTTGCAAGTAAAGGGCATAAAAAATGGACTGGAACGCAGCTCCCGATTAGCCAATCCGGCCCTGGTATTTTCCTGGTAAGAGCTGTATGATGAGTTTATGATCATGTGAGTGTGTTTAAACAAATCAGACGGGAACATCAGGATTTCTTCAAGTAAAATTTTAACAAATTGTATTCAAAATGAACTTGCATTGAAACATAAAAAAAATGCTGTAAAACCTTGGATAAAACACAAAAGAACAAAGAAAATACACAAATATTAAAGTCCGCATGAAATCAAAATGAACAATATTTATTTTGTTAGTGCACATTGTTAGTCTAAAGGTGAATAATTAATCCATGTAAGTTAATCCTTTAAAGATTACCAAGACAAGCTATTTTTTTTCAATCAAAATCTGATCATTTGCTTCTGCTCCGGAATGGCTCTCTGATGATCTGCTCTGATGATGTCAATGGCCAGAATTTGCTTAACCACACCCCTCCAACCAATAGTTTGCTGCAAGTGAGAAATGAGAGGAGGAGCGCAAAAATAAAACCCTGCCCTCTACTTAATATTCAGTTTCAGTTGTAAATATGTCACCATACTGAAATACAGTTAGTAAATAAATAATAAATAAGTAGTTAAATAATGAAATGTAATTTATAAAGTACAATTATAAATAATGGTAAGAAAAGCAACGGTGGAATGTGCATATTTGTTACCAGTGACGGCTGGTGGACATTTTTCTAGGTGGGGTGCCACATCCAACAATTTTACCATACAACCCGGTATGATTTATCCCAGTATAACAAAAGTAAAAGTATTAAGACTTGAAACATTTTAAATAAAGATAATTGTTTCACCAAGTTAAAGATTGAGGATGATTCCCACAAAACTATATTTTCTACGAGCTTTTTCAATATAAATTAAAACATTTTTTTTCATAATTCAATTAATTAACAAAAACTGTGAGGAAAAAAAATAAATGTTTCATTTCTATACATTTATAAATAACTACAAGTCAAGCTGCAATACCAAACAGGACCACACGGAGATGCCAACAGACCACTATACAGCCTCAACCATCCTTTCAGAATTATTAAACAGAGCAGAACACAAATTAAAAAAGTAAATAAAAACATTCTGAATTTGTCGATTGTGGTGATCTGAAGGCAGCTGAACATCACCAGTGAACAGTTCTTCTGTCAGAGTGAGTGTTGAGGCCCATGTGCATATAAACACCACTGACCACTGAAAACATTTCTTCAGCAAGTGTCCATTATAAATAATTTGCCAGACATGTGACCATACTGAAATGTGCTCATGTAAAAAAAGCTATCAAAGAGCGCACATGCACGGTCTGTTTGTTTACACATTATTAACAGACTTGCGCGTCTAATATTGTACGATTGCTTTGTGTTACTGTAACCGTATTTACCTTAATTACAATCGTCTAAATTTTGCTGGTAAGATACTGGTTCCCTCTCGAGCTCCATTCGACATCACGGAGCTTTCTCTCTGCTATGGAAACTCTTTTCCTTCCAACCTTTCCTGAAGTCCTATTGCTCACGCTAGTCCAATTGACTGGCTAATTGTCACAAAGTATGTATCGCATTGGTCTCAAACTCAATTCCTGGAGGGCCACAGCTCTGCACAGTTTAGGTCCAACCCTAATCAAACACACCTGATCCAGCTAATCAGTGTCTTCAGGATTACTAGAAACTTCCAAACAGGTGTGAGTTGGAGCTGGTTGGAGCTAAACTGTGCAGAGCTGTGGCCCTCCAGGAATTGAGTTTGAGACCAATGCGTATGCAAATATTGACTAGCTCGAGAGGCAGTATAAAACGCAATGCACACATCAATTGCATCAGAATATTCTCCTTCACCTGCTTGTTTTACTTCTGAACAACCTGAAGAATGGCTTCATTTTGTAAGACCTGCACGGGACCCATTGAACCACCAGATCAGCACGAGAACTGCATTGCCGCAACGTGGCTCATTTGGGGAGAGGCTGCTGGTGAGGCCCTCCCCTCACCCCATTCCCCAGTCACCTTCCCTGAGGACGGCTTCCACTCTCCATGGAACATTGCAGACTTTGTGTTGTTCGGCCGGGAGGAAGAAGACTCGATGTCCATCTCGGCCTCGGAGAAAGAGGATTGGGTGGAAATGGAGCATGATTGTCCAGTCAGCGATGGGCCCCCAGACCTCCAGGAGGAGCTGGTGAGGGTCATGACCACAGTTATCCAGGAGCTCAAGCTTAGAGTAAGCTCGACTCCTGGTATTTTAGATTGACTCGTCAGCAAGCTGATTTGAGGGTGTCTGTATCCTTCTTACCGATGTCTATGAGCAGCTCATGAAGGAGCGGTCTAAGCCCCAATCAGCGCACGTCCATTCCAACACACAGGCCATTTTCACACACGTGGATGTGGTGGAGGCTCGTGGTGTGTACTCCCCCATCAAGGAAACCGTCAGCAAGCACCTGTGTCCTACATTGGCCAAGACCCTGGGCTCGGACATCAGCCTCCCCTCCAAGCCATTCAGGGTCACCGCCACCTCTCTAACAAAGCATGTGCATCAGATGGTGAGGCGGCTTCCACGCTGCATGCGATGGTGGTGCTCAGGTGTCCCAGGTGAAGCTCCTGCAGAAGGTGGAGGGCGGAGCCCTCAGTCCAGATGCAGTTAATGATCTGCATGACGCGACGGACTTCACTCTGATGGCCACGGAGCACGCCGCTCAGACGATCGGCAAAGCTAATAGCTTTTTGGTCATCCTACAGAGGCACCTATGGTTGAACCTAGCTGACCTCAAGGACACGGACCGTAAAGTTCTGCCTAATGCCACAGTAACTCCTTCCAGCCTCTTTGGTGATGCCGTGGAGTCCATCATGGAGCGCTTTGTGGAGGCTTTCCAGCAGCAGACCATGAGATCCAGGTCTTCTTTGGTGCCCGGCTTATCACAGCTGAGGGAGACCAGGGTCCCTCGCAAGGAGCTGGATGTGCGGAGGAAAGTGTGGGGACACGGGAAGAAGCGCCACAGCCAGCGAAGAAGCTCGCTCTGTGACTCCCACCCGCTGTCAGCTGCCAAGCCGTCGTCCTGACAGCCCGGAGAGAAGGGAGGAGTGCGTGAGCAGCCCAGTCCCCAAGCACCACAAGCTACAGTGCATCTGGAAAGTATTCAAATTATTGTTAGATTTTGCTGTATTTGGCTGAACAGTAGTTTGGGTGGCTTGCCAATGAACTAGATTTCTTTAATACATAAAATAGGTAAGCTTGACCAAAGTTCTTGTGGGGAGAAGGATTTATTGAAGGTACCAGTGTAGCAGATCTTAAGCAGCGATGTTAGCAGGTCATCCTCATCCGTCTTTCGGATGAGACGTTAAACCGAGGTCCTGACTCTCTGTGGTCATTAAAAATCCCATGGCACTTCTCGTAAAAGAGTAGGGGTGTAACCCCGGTGTCCTGGCCAAAATTCCCTCCACTGGCCCTTGTCAATCATGGCCTCCTAATAATCCCCACCCACTCGATTGGCTCTATGACTCTCTCTCCTCTCCACCTGTAGCTGGTGTGTGGTGAGCGCACTGGCGCCGTTGTGCTGTGGCTGCCGTCGCATCATCCAAGTGGATGCTGCACACTGGTGGTGGTTGAGGAGAGACCCCCCACATGATTGTAAAGCGCTTTGGGTGTACAACCATACACAATAAAGCGCTATATAAATGCCTCATTCATTCATTCATCCTTCAAACAATCTTAACCCTTCTAAGGGTCCTAGCTTCTTCCTAGTTTCTTCCAAAGTTCTCCAAAGCTTTTCCCAGGGTTCGGTCTGTGAGACAGAACTTTATACCTAAAGACAGATGGCTAGAAACAACAGATACTGTCAGGACCTCCCACTGGAGACCCTACAATCTGCAATAAGTTTCAGAGGAGTACTGTTCTTTTGTTATTCTAAATGTGTGGACCACTTGGTTCACATCTTTACAGACAGTTCCTGTTGATTGCATCTGTGACACAGTCACTATGTACAGGTTCATCTCAATAAATTAGAATGTCGTGGAAAAGTTCATTTATTTCAGTAATTCAACTCAAATTGTGAAACTCGTGTATTAAATAAATTCAATGCACACAGACTGAAGTAGTTTAAGTCTTTGGTTCTTTTAATTGTGATGATTTAGGCTCACATTTAACAAAAAACCACCAATTAATATATTGATTTTCGACTTTCATGAGCTGTAAGCTCTAATCATCAAAATTAAAACAAAAAAAAAACTTTACATGTAATGAATCTAAAATATATGAAAGTTTCACTTTTTGAAATAAGTTACAAGAAAAAATTAACTTTTTCACGACATTCTAATTTATTGAGATGCACCTGTAAATGCATCTGACTAAAGATAAACATAATCTTTCACATTCAAGCTGGCAGTTATTACGCCTCTTATTAAGAAACCACAACTAGATCCTAGTGAACTGGCAAATTAGAGACCCATTTCAAATATTCCGTTTATGTCTAAAATTTTAGAAAAAGTTATGTCTGCTTAATTGTGCTCCTTGAAAAAAAAGAAAAAGATCCCTATGAAGAGTTTCAGTCAGGTTTCAGGCCCCACCATAACACAGGAACTGCACTTGTTAAAATTACAAATGACTTGCTCCTTGCGTCAGCCCAAGGCTGCATCTCATTGCTAGTTTTACTTGAGCTTAATGCTGCGTTCAACACTATAGATCATGACATACTCATAGATCGAATGCAAAACTATATGGGTATTCAATGTCAGGCTTTAAGATGGTTTAGATCCTACCTGTCCGATCGCTAACAGAGCGTGTTAAACATTTAAAAGATTGGATGATCAATAATTTTCTCCTATTAAATTCAGATAAGAAAGATATACCACTTATTGGACCAAATAACAGTACACAGAATCTTGTAGATTACAATTTACATCTAGACAGATGTACTGTTACTTCCTCTACAGTCAAAAATCTGGGTGTTATATTAGACAGCAACTTGTCTTTTCAAAATCATATGTCCCATGTTACAAAAACAGCATTCTTCCATCTTAGAAACATTGCCAAGTTACGGAAAATGTTACCTGCTTCTGATGCAGAAAAGCTAGTTCATGCATTAATGACCTCTAGACTGGACTAATGTAATGCACTGCTAGCTGGTTGTCCTGCATCTTCAATAAACAATATACAGGTAGTCCAAAATACAGTGGCTAGAGTCCTTACCAGGTCAAGAAAATATGATCATTCAACCCCAACTTCTCTGCACTGGCTAGCTATTAAGTTACGTATAAGTTACAAAATATGACTACTTGCTTAAAAGTCCCTTAATGGTTTAGCTCCTGCATACCTAACTAGTCTTCTATCACGCTACATCGGGATTTGCATGCCGTGGTAACTAGCAATTTCACAAGCTTCATTCATGATCCAGAACACCTGAGAAGAGATGATGCCAATCCTCAAACTACATAACTACCAAAACTTGCCTTAAGTTTGATTGCAACATTTAATCATTGCTGTTAATAGTGTTCATCATGTTTGATTACATCATTAACTGATTTTTACCATACATTTCTGCATATCTACATCAACTTGACAGTCACCACTGATAAGCTACTTTTTATTTTTAATTTATTTAGTTTGATAGGCTCCACTGTTGTAACTGGACAGACATTAGTATACGCAACGAGTAATAGTTTCTACGGAATCAACAGTGAGGTTTTCAAAGGATGATCCCTTTCTTTCATTAAATTCAGAATGTCTACATTTATCCATGGAACCATATTCTTTTTCTTTCTACTATCTTCCTCATAGTCAATACCCAATAATAGATTATCCTATTCTATCTGCTGAATGACACCTTTAAAATTCCATCTACAGTCTTTCATAATTTAGCCAGTTTAATGCCAGGTACAAAGAGAAGCAAAGAAGGATCAATTGCAAAGCTACATGGCATTATATCTTGCATCTGCATTTCCTAAATACATCATAAGTGGAAGAATAACTAGTCATTTTAAAAACAACAGTGAAGAACTAAATTTAAAACAAATCTCAGTCTTTCTTAAAAGTGTTACAGTCTCTTCATCTTCCTGAACATGAACAGTTTGTAAAAACTATTACTTTCCGTCATAAGAGAGTAAGCACCGGTCGGCCATCTGTTTCCTTAATATATAATAAAATTATTGATTGTATTACAAAACCTCTTTCTATTAAAACTATTTGGAATAGGGAATTATTCCAAATGACCTTAATTTATCTGTGGACTGGGAGAGAGTGTGATCTAATCTCAGTTTAACATCTAAAAATCTGGCTCATCGTCTTATTCACTTCAAAGTCATTCATAGAGCATACATAACTCCTTACAAAAGATTTAAAATGAAACTGCAGTCAAATTTGAACTGCCATATATGTAACACTACATCATCAGGCTTTTTTCTGCATATGTTTTGGGAATGTCCTGTCGTCATCAGTCTATGGACACATGTAAACCTGGTTTTGTCATCTTTACTGCGAATTGATTGGTCTGTTAACCCAAGTTTGTGTCTTCTTAATGATGATTCTGGTCTCTGTATTAGTTCAATGCAAAAGAGAATGTTGTTTGCTGGTTTTACAGCTGTGAAGAAGACAATAATCCAGAACTGGTTTACACCACACATGTGTAGAAAAACATATTGGATCCGTAGCCTCCTGCAAATTGTCTCATGTGAATGTACAACGGCGCGAGTTGGTGGGGCCAGGCCTTCGACCATTGATGCTTGGCAGTGTTTTTTGTTGGACATACGTGATTGTATAAAGGAGTAACTTTTGTGTTCTTGTTGTCCTTCCCTCTCTCCCTCCCTTTTGATTGGACCTTGAGATGTTGAGTATGTGTCTGTTGTTTTGTTTTGTTGTATTTTGGATATTATGTTGTGTTGTGTGTGAAAAAATAAAAATAGTTGATAGCAAAAAAAATAAAAAATTGCACTGGTCCAACAATACAGAGGCTCTGTATAGGAAGGGGCAAACTCGTCTTCATTTGCTGCAGAGACTGAGGTCTTTGAGGGTGTGTAGGCCACTGTTAAAGTCTATTTATGACACTGTAGTGGCCTCTGTAATTTTTTATGCAGTCGTCAAATGGGGAGCAGGAAGTTCAGAAAGGGACAGGAAGAGGCTTAATAAACTGGTTAAAAGGGCCAGTTCTATTCTGGAATGTCCTTTGGATCCCATCGAGGAGATGGGGGAGAGGAGAATGCTAAGTTGAAGTCCATTATCCATAATATCTCTCACCCTTTGCATGAGTTTGTGGTGTCCCTGAGTAGTTCCTTCAGCAATAGACTGCTACATCCATGGTGTAAGAAGGAGCGCTATCGCAGGACCTTCCTTCCAACAGCAGTTAGATTGTTTAATTGCAATAACAATATTGAGTGCTTTGGTTGTATGTTTTTTTTTAGTATGTTTTATTTGCTTATTGTATTGTGGTTGGTCTTGTGGAGTATGCAGTAACAAGTGAATTTCCCCAGTGTGGGATTAATAAAGTCTATCATATGATATCATATCATGAACACACACCTGGAGCAGTGGGCGGCACCTGGGGAGCAGTTGGGGGTTCGGTGCCTTGCTCAAGGGTCTCACCTTTGGGTTACAGTTGGAATTGAACTGCTGTGTCGTCTGGCCAGAGGAGAAATGGCCCCCTGACTGAGCCTGGTTTCTCCCAAGGTTTTTTTCTCCGTTCTGTCACCAATGGAGTTTTGGTTCCTTGCCGCTGTCGCCTCTGGCTTGCTTAGTTGGGGACACTTCATTTCCAGCAATATCGTCAACTTGATTGAACAGAAACTTTTTGAACTGAACTGAACTGGACGATGCCATCACTGAATTCAACAATGAAATGCCTTTAACTGAAAATTGAGAGTTTAATCTTGTCATTTTACATTATTGACACTATTTTCCCATTTTGATATTGTGCAGTTGCTTTGTCACAATTTGTATTGTTAAAAGCGCTATATAAATAAAGGTGACTTGACTTACAAGTCTGACTCTCTAACCATTAGGCCACGACTGCTCCACAGGCTGCTGTCACTTTAAGAACTAACGCATGGATCCAAAATTCTGACACATCAGATTTTCTCCAATATATCGCTTTACCTCTTGTATATATCAATATATCTTGTTTTCATAATCCTTGGAAGTCAAACTCATGATAGAAAATAAAATTAATCACACAGCCCTAAAGTTCAAGAATTTTATCTGGTGGGAAAGGGGCCAAAATGGCTCTTTTGATGTTGAAGGTTGCAGACCCCTGCCCTCGGGGGTCACGAGGGGTCACGCTGTATGGATCTTGGGTGTTTGCAGGCCTGGAGAGTGTCACGTAAATTTGCCTTTTCCTGTTTCCGGGCTTCTACTCTGGATTTATGCATAGTGTCCACGAGGCAGCTCTTAACCGTATGTTGCTTAAATGACTCTTCAGTTCGTAGAGACAAAGGAGTTCTCTTTTCCCTTGATTGGATTAGCTATTATCATGTTGAGAGGAACTAATCCAGACAATGAGGATGTTGTCAGTTTTAGCACCTCGTGATGGCTGTGTTTAGATCCTGTTTTGGGAATGTGTTTATTCTGCAGCTTTTTGGTGGGTCTGTTCTGCAGAGGCCTTACACAATGAAGAACAAAATTAAACATACATCTCTGTCTCTCTTAAAAGTGTTACAGTCTCTTCTTCATTTTCCTGAATAAGAATAGTTTATAAAAACTTATTTTCCTTCATGAAAGAGTAACAAACTACATGAGACACATATGCATTATAAGACAATTGAACATAATATGAAACTCATAAGAAAGCACAATGATATAATTTATGTCATGAAGCAAAATGGCATGCAAGACAAACTTTCTGACATTGTTCTTTGGGGAGGAACTCCATCTTTGAGTTAATCTGAATCTCACAGTTGAATCTGCTGGTTTTGAAGATGAACTGTGAAAACTTATGTTTCTTAATGTTAATGATACTGTTTCTTCATCATGTCGCTTGTAATGACTGGTTAGAACAGATTTATCCAGATGATATTTTATTGCTTGATGCATTTCATACAGCCATTCCAAAATAAAAGTCCCGTTCACGCGCTCAAATCAGAAATGCACGTAAAAATATACATACAAATAATAAAACACATATCAATGGTGTTCTGAGTTGAATTCTTGCATAATATATTTGTTTAAATAAACTTTGGCCAATGTTAAATTCCAGTGAGAGTTTGAACAACATGAGATTCTGAACAATAATGTTTGTCTGCAGAAACCTTTTAAGGAGCCAGGAACTTTTTAGTTTTATTTATTTATTTTTGGAAAGGGATTGGTTATAATCTTTCTACACACACACACACACACACACACACACACTGTTGTTAGCTTTTGTCTCAACTAGGGCTGTGAACCTCACACTCTTATTTCAAGGCTGTGGTTATTTTAACAGTTTCCTTCGTACATTCGGTTCAATGACATTGTTAAAAGTCTTTTATCATTCAATGGACCTGTGCGTATTACATTTTTGCTCTGTCCAATAAATGCGCAGCCTTCGACTGGTAATACCGATATGACCGAGAGCCATTGAAAAGCTACAGAAAACTAAAACTACTTCACTTTAGCATTACTGGCCATGAGTACTAAGAAGAGATCACACATCAGCTGCTCAAAAATGGGACAGGCGGTAAATAGAGGAGCGCGTGAAGGAGAGATGTTAGGGCTGTTCAAGGGCTCCATTAATTCGTGCTTGTAGTAATTTAATGTGTATATATTTTGAAAGCATTGAAATCGCGATTCATTCAATTCTTACTTTGTGCCTAAGCGAACTAAGCGGCTGCTTAGGGTGGCCACCAGAGGGCCCTCAAGAGTAGTCTACATGTTTATTTTATATTATTTTAATTTGTGATATATTATGTGATATATTATGTCAATGGACAGTACATATATACATATAATTTTATTATTTCCATAGCGACATGTCATGCAGGCACAATGTTGGCCATGTTGATAATATGCGCTGGACACTGCGGTGTGGATCTGTCGGATTAACATCACGTAAATTTACATATTTCTCCCGAAATACATGAAGGGAAGTGGTGACCAGTTAGCTGGGATAAAACAGAGTAAACTTTATAGTAATCTACACAATATGTATTTGAAAGGAATAAAACACGTTGTCATAATTGAAACAGTAAATAGATGTCTTAAAATATTGCTGCTTTCCATAGAAATCACTAAAAATCTAAATGTACTAAATCTAAATCTAAAATCACTAAAAAACTAAATGTCTTTTTTACTTAATTGAAGTGTATTTAAATGTCTGAAACCTAAAATAAACTTTATTCGGTTGAAAACACTGAACAGTTATGAAATATGAAAAGCACTAAGCATGGCTTTCTTTTTTTTGAGCTCGTCTTTCTCTGGCTCAAAGCCAGCCAAAGCGCGGCGCGTCAAAAGGTTAAAATCGATAGTGTATTGGGGGTGAAGGGGGACAAATTCAACATGGGGGTTTTGTGGCACAAATCAGGGGTGCGTTTCTGAAGACCATCGTTAGCTAAGACAGAACTTGCGACCATAGTTGCTTTTGGCAAACTACCCCCCCCCAGCAAAACTGATAATGGGTGTGTTAGATTTATAGCGTGCGAATAATCAAGCTTTGACAATAACCAGTCATATTGGCGGCACCAAGGGGCCCCAAATAAAATTCAGCTTAGGGCCCCATGAAGGCTTGGGCCGGCTCTGGTATTGCTGGTGTTATTTTATTTGATCAATTAACTCTTATGTCAGCTGGTGAAACAGTCTCTTATAATTACTGATAATTCACTCTAAGCTCTATGATTCTGGATAAAATGAGTCATGATTTGCGTTTCTTTAAAATAAACATCACAATTCTCCCATAATTCTGACTAGACAACTAAATAAAATAACATGTAATTCACTAGAGGCTCTTTAATATTTCAAATTAATTTGGCTTGATTATTTAAACAAAGGTGGAGTGAATGAATAAAAGACCCAAATACTTCAACCATTACTGGATGAATCAGCATTTTTAACTAATCTCTTGAATGAATGAATGACAAGTACATTTTTAGCAATCATTTGCTGCCACCTACTGATATAACTATATAATTGATACAACCTTTATTTGAAGCTAAAGTCACTTTCAAAATGTTTCAAAATTTCAAAAACTCTTATTTTGGTCTGTATCGTAGACATTAGTGTTTATATCAGAAATACAAACTTTTATCCCAGTGCCTCTGATATTTTGAATTATTGTACGACAGAAATAATGATACTATGTGACTGAAGAGACTGTGTTTGTGAAGCGGTTTAATAATACCTATACATGACAACAGCTCTCTGGCTCAGGGGCAGCACCAAAACAAATCTGAACGTTTGCTGTGATCATACTTGACATTGTTGTCATTTAGGAATTAGATCGCATGACTGATTGAATTGAAATGGCCATGTTTTAAATGCTTAATCGTGCAGCTTTAATCCACTCTGTTATGCACATTTGAGCAGTAAATGAGATAAAAGCAAACCTGGTGGCATCCAGATATACAGTATCAGAATAGCCTATGTGACCCATGGAAACGTCTATTCTCCAAATAAAAAACTGTAACTGTGACTGTCTTGATTGACAAACATGTAATGAGACGATGAAGGGTTTATAAAAACAAAGTGATTAGCTGTATTATTTTTGGCAATATTAATTTATGAAACATTATGAAATAAAGTTATAACTTAAGCCCTAAACACACTGCATGATTTTCGGCTGTCCCAGACGAAAGATTGGCATCGTGAAACAATCGTAGCCAATCAGAAGTCGCCACGATTGCTTCATGATGCCAGTCTCAGTTGTACATCTGTGAATTGTGTTTTGCATTTGTGAAACTTATTTTATGAATATATATATATATATATATATATATATTCTAATTTTTTTTTCTAATTTTGTGCACGTGAATTGGTTTTTGTAAATATCATTTTTTCATGCATGTGAATTGGGATACACATGTGTGCATCGTGTCTTTTGCGTGAATTATTAATGAGATCATTCAGCTTTCATAGTTTAATACCAGGTACTGGTACCCATCCCTGCTTACAAGAGAAGCACAGAAGCATCAGTTGCAAAGCTACATGACAGTATACAGGTGCTGGTCATATAATTAGAATATCATCAAAAAGTTGATTTATTTCACTAATTCCATTCAAAAAGTGAAACTTTTATAATGTATACATTCATTCCACACAGACTGATATATTTCAAGTGTTTATTTCTTTTAATTTTGATGATTATTACTGACAACTAATGAAAACCCCAAATTCAGTATCTCAGAAAATTAGAATATTACCTAAGACCAATACAAAGAAAGGATTTTTAGAAATCTTGGCCAACTGAAAAGTATGAACATGAAAAGTATGAGCATGTACAGCACTCAATACTTAGTTGGGGCTCCTTTTGCCTGAATTACTGCAGCAATGCGGCGTGGCATGGAGTCGATCAGTCTGTGGCACTGCTCAGGTGTTATGAGAGCCCAGGTTGCTCTGATAGTGGCCTTCAGCTCTTCTGCATTGTTGGGTCTGGCATATCGCATCTTCCTCTTCACAATACCCCATAGATTTTCTATGGGGTTAAGGTCAGGCGAGTTTGCTGGCCAATTAAGAACAGGGATACCATGGTCCTTAAACCAGGTACTGGTAGCTTTGGCACTGTGTGCAGGTGCCAAGTCCTGTTGGAAAATGAAATCTGCATCTCCATAAAGTTGGTCAGCAGCAGGAAGCATGAAGTGCTCTAAAACTTCCTGGTATACGGCTGTGTTGACCTTGGACCTCAGAAAACACAGTGGACCATCACCAGCAGATGACATGACACCCCAAACCATCACTGACTGTGGAAACTTTACACTGGACCTCAAGCAACGTGGATTCTGTGCCTCTCCTCTCTTCCTCCAGACTCTGGGACCCTGATTTCCAAAGGAAATGCAAAATTTACTTTCATTAGAGAACATTACTTTGGACCACTCAGCAGCAGTCCAGTCATTTTTGTCTTTAGCCCAGACGAGACGCTTCTGACGCTGTCTGTTGTTCAAGAGTGGCTTGACACAAGGAATGCGACAGCTGAAACCCATGTCTTGCATACGTCTGTGCGTAGTGGTTCTTGAAGCACTGACTCCAGCTGCAGTCCACTCTTTGTGAATCTCCCCCACATTTTTGAATGGGTTTTGTTTCACAATCCTCTCCAGAATGCTTGTACACTTTTTTTCTACCACATCTTTTCCTTCCCTTCGCCTCTCTATTAATGTGCTTGGACACAGAGCTCTGTGAACAGCCAGCCTCTTTTGCAATGACCTTTTGTGTCTTGCCCTCCTTGTGCAAGGTGTCAATGGTCGTCTTTTGGACACCTGTCAAGTCAGCAGTCTTCCCCATGATTGTGTAGCCTACAGAACTAGACTGAGAGACCATTTAAAGTCCTTTGCAGGTGTTTTGAGTTAATTAGCTGATTAGAGTGTGGCACCAGGTGTCTTCAATATTGAACCTTTTCACAATATTCTAATTTTCTGAGATACTGAATTTGGGGTTTTCATTAGTTGTCACTTATAATCATCAAAATTAAAAGAAATAAACACTTGAAATATATCAGTCTGTGTGGAATGAATGTATACATTATACAAGTTTCACTTTTTGAATGGAATTAGTGAAATAAATCAACTTTTTGATGATATTCTAATTATATGACCAGCACCTGTATATTGCATCTGCATTTTCTAAATACATCAAAAGTGGAAAAATAACTAGTTGTTTTGAAAACGACAGTGAAGAACAAAATTAAACACCTCTCTTAAAAATGTTACAGTCTCTTCTTCATCTTCCTGAACAAGAAAGCAAGTGACACATGAAACTCATAAAAAAACACAATGATAGATTATGAAGCAAAATGATATACAATAATATAACTTTTTAACATTGTTCTTTGGGGAGGAACTCCATCTTTGAGTTGATCTGAATCTCAGTTGAATCTGCTGGTTTTGATGAACTTTATTCTTTGTCATGTCGCTTGTAATGTCTGGATGACAGATTTAAATCCAGATTATATTTTATTGCTTGATGCATTATTGTGTCACGACCTGAAAGATCTGAAGATGATCTACTTACTGTGAATGTTTTTTATATGACTGTGTAGAGCAGATGAATTATTGAAATGCTTCCCACATGCAGTGCAGTGATACGGTTTCTCTCCAGTGTGGATCCTCTCGTGTGTTTTCAGAGTTGATGTCTGACTGAATCTCTTGTCACAGTGTGAACACTTGTATGGTTTCTCTCCAGTGTGAATCCTCTCATGCTGTTTTAAACAGGTTGCTGTAGTAAAAGTCTTCTCACACTCAAAGCACATGTACTCTCTCACACCAGTGTGTATTTTCTGATGTATTTTAAATATTGTAGACGTGAAAAACTCTTTCCACACAAATGACATGAATGTGGCTTCTCCTTTGTATGAACTCTCAGGTGTTTCTTCAGGTTTGAAGCTCTCAAAAATGTTTTGCTGCATTGATCACATGTGTACAGTTTCTCTCTAGTGTGGATGTTCATGTGATCCTTAAGGGTTGTTGATTGTGTGAAACTCTTCCCGCACTGATCACAAGTGAATGGTTTCTCTCCAGTATGAACTCTCATGTGTGCCGTAAGGTTTCCTTTTCGTGTGAAAGTCTTCCCGCACTGATCACATGTGTACGGTTTTTCTCCAGTGTGAATCCTCTCATGTGTTTTCAGGTCTCCTGAGTGACTGAATCTCTTGGCACAGTGTGAACACTTGTAAGGTTTCTCTCCAGTATGAACTCTCATGTGAACATCAAGATGATATTTGCATGTCGATCTCTTTCCACACTGAGTGCAGGTGAAAGATTTCTTGGCTCTTCTTTTCTTTAAATCTTTCTGAGTTTGAGAGCAACTCGAAGGTTTTTTTCCGGTTCTGAAGTGATTTAATCCCTTAACTTCACTCAATTCTTCATTCTCCTCATTTTCTTCAATCAACTCTGAAATAAAAGTAAAAATGGTTTATTTTCATTAACTCATAAAAAAAAGGAAATGTGAAAAAGACTAGTGTCAATAGAGTAAAAGTCCTGGACTGTGATTAATCATGATTAATCACAAATTTAAAATATTAGGATTTACCTGTAAATGTGTTGAAAAAGAAATGCATGACAAACTAGTTTAAAAAAAACATAACCTTTCACACCTCCGCCAGGTATGAGACATAATCCTTATTATACTTCTATCATTATTCTTTTGTTTTTATTCAGCCATTATCAGTCTTTATACTGGCAATAAAACGTTTACCAACCCACATCACTTCAATCCCAGGATACATTTACCCAACTATTATCAAAAGTATTTCTAAATAAATACAACAAAACATTTCTTGCGACCTTACGTGAAGTATTATGACAAAATGCATTATGAAGAAGAATTGGACCTGTTCTGGTGCATTAGAGCTAACATTAGCATCATAAGACAATTTATGAGATTAATAGTACACTTTTACACTTCAAACCAGCATCGAGTGTTTGTAATAACGTCCTTTTGCGATCACATGTGGAATTTGGTTGTTTACTGTTGTTAAAATATGCTTTTTATAGCCTTTTATATCGCTGAAAAAATTAGCATTTCAGATGTAAGTTACACATTCATCTCAAGAAAATCACATAGAAACCATATCCTATCGTAATCGTGTGTTTATTATCTTATATAATGTATAGTGGCTGTTGTCACATTTATTTCTGCTGTGTTGTATGCTGTGGCTGAAACTCACGTTGTGATGTTACACGCGTCTCTCCGTTCTGAAGTTGCCAGGTATACATTCCAAGTATGATACACATTAGTAAAAGGATCTTTTCATTTTTATTTGTCTATATACACTTTGGGCGGCCGCGGTAGATTTTAAAAGTAGCCCGAAAACCCGCAACCCACGGCTCTGTAATTTTTCCTGCGACTGTATTTTCAAAATAGCCCACGAACACTTGTGCCTGTGTGTGTGCCACAGCCGCTACCCTGGTAACACTGGTTCACTCTACGCTCATCACACACTGACAGATAACCTTCCGCGCTGCGACGACGGGAAGAAATTGGGGTCAAACCTTATCAAACGATTCATTTGCGTTAAAAAAATATTAACGCGTTAAATTGTTTAGATTAATCACATGCGTTAACGCGTTAAAGTTGACACCCCTAGAAAAGACATAAACGTGAATCCTGATGTAGCAGCAGAAAGTAGACAATTGCTATACAACATTTTGATCATTTTGATGCAGTTTTATAAATGCATCTAGTACATTTTATACATACACATCTCTGAAACTTCTTCATTCATTAATGAATGAGGTACAGTGGGCCTCATTTATCAATCTAACGTAGAAACGAGTGCAGATCCGTGCGCACAAATCAACTTACGACAGAGCTCACGTGTGATTTATGAAACATTCGTATGACGCCAATCTCATCGTACGAAAGATTGTACGTTGATAAATGTGGCGGCTGAAAACAATCCGTCATTTGAATATTACGCCCCTAAAAACACCCCGGTTTAGAAGCCTCGCCCCTAAAGTTTACGACACGGAGAAACAAGTATCTCATTAAAGAAAAATTGATCTTACTCCAAAAACACCCTTTATTCTTATAATGGCAAACAATGGCATTCATTTATATGTATATTAAATACCAGTAAACATAACGAAAAATGTATAAATATTATAAACACTATATAGATTATTTAGTTCTCCTTAATCCACAACAAACCCTTTAAATTTAACGGTATTACAAAACAAGAATGAAAAAATGAGGAGCTATAAAATTTTATATTAAACTATGAAGTAAAACACAAATTAGGCTATTGGCATTCATTATAAACAGAATAGGCTACAACGTCAAGCTAAAATGAATTAATTCAAGCGAAACTAAACGCATTGGGCTCACAAGCCTCTCATTCGACATCCAAATGTTTCCATTTTTGCCATGTAACATTTGGTTGCTAAACTATTATCTATGATGTAAACTTTGTACTTCACTTGAGTTCCAATAGCCATGTAAAATATCACCCTTCACATGCGCAATAAATGTTTGTTTTGGGTCTGCACGCTGATTTTACAGTGGACCTTGTAAATTGTGCAGTGTAACATTTATGTTTGGTTGACTGCATTTTAGTTTGATTAATGGCTGAAATGTCAAGTTAGTAACGCTGAAATGTTTTGTGTGTGCATGTGAGGCACCTGCGTGATCACCAATCAGTTAAAAAAAAAAGTTATAGAAAACAAATAAAATGCATTAAGAGTGTCACAAAAACAAAAGTGGCCTATACTTGTCGTACTGTTTTTTTTTTCTTTTGTTAATCTGTTAGTTAAGAAGGTGGAAAACCAAACAGTTGCTGGTCAACAGTGACTTACATAGTATTTTGTTTTTTCTACAATCAAAGTCAATGTGGACCAGCAACTGTTTGGTTACCCAGATTCTTCAAAATATCTTCTTTTGTGTTCAGCACAAGAAAGAAATTAATACAGGTTTGGAACAACATGTGAGTGAAAAAATAATGACAGAAATTAAATTTTAGGGTGAACTATCCCTTTAATGACAGTCTGCAGCATGTTTAGTTCTGTCCCTTTAAGACCTGCACGCAGAATATACAGACACGCATCCGTTTCTCTAAGCTGTTTACTTTCATTTTAGACATAACCAACTGAGTCTATACATAAACCTTGTGTGTTTTGACAGTATTAGCACAAAACATAACTTAGTTCAGTAATCAGGCGCTGTTTGACGGGCTTTTTATCTAGCGCGCTTTGGGTGTATTTGCTCAGAAAAAGGCGCTCGTCAGAACAGCACACGAATGATACTTTAAAGCAGATGCAGATAATGTACTTTTGTGATTGTGAATAAGTGCAGTGTCCCGTGAGAGTAACTCTACAGCTGAGTTAACACTGATGTGAATTTATGTGGCGTTGTACAGTATATTGATACGGCGGCGCCAGAACTGCAGCTGATAGATGTGCGCTCTACGCTATTTCTTCAAAAGCAGATCGTGGAGAAATTTTTATCGTCCACGATCAAAAATCCTCATATCGCACACCCCTACCCTCGGCAGAAATCGCAGACCGGGGGCACCGGATCAAAAGGGCACTTTAGCATCGGACCTCAAAGGGGCAGGAAAGGATTTTAGTCTTAAATGTATCTGAGTATTCAAGGTTTCTCTGTGAATCAGGAAGATCTGAAAATGAACGAGCCGGCGCGCGGAGGGTTAATGCCGCTGCATTCAATTTTATCTTTAGACGGTAAATTTACATTTCAAATTCAATATTGATTTTAGAACCGTTGAAATTATTTACTGTATGTAACGCAAGTACTTTATAAGTAACTGTAATTCAATTACCTAAAAATGAACAGTAATCCCTTACTTTACTTTTTCAGTGGATAAGTAATTTAATTACAGTAACGCGTTACACCCAACACTGATAAGAAGCAATCAAAACCAACAAAAGAGCAACAACGTGCAAGTGCTATAACAAGTCTTGGTTAGCCTAACGCAGTACACATAAAAAGTATTTTTTTTTTTAAAAGGAAACGAGTAGATAGAATATAGAAAAAAGAAACCTAGTGTTTTTTTTTAGAAATAAGTAGATGGAATAGAAAAATAAATAATAATAATAAAGCTAATGTTAGTTTTACAAGAAAAGCTAACTTAAATGGAAGCTCAAGCATGAGAAGCTGTGAGGCTCATTCTCTGTTAGCAGTGTTGTTTGAGCTTTCACAGGAACTGTTTGTTTGCTGATCACTGTTTGTGAATAGAAGCCTAATTACAATAATGTAACCATGTCTCCTCAGAAAATTTGGACAAAACTGCTCAATTCCTATAGATTAATTTTACACTCTCTTTATGAACTTTTTGAAGCATCAAAGTGGTAGCTGTGTGGACTCAATGGATGGACATAAATCTCTGTTTTCACTAAAGTATATTCACTTTTGTTTCAAAGATGAGCAAAAGACTTACGGGCGTGGAACACAATGAGGGTGAGTAAATGATGTCAGGATTTTCATTTTGGGTGAACTAACCCTTTAAAGTACATTTCATCATCAAAAGTTACTAGTTTATACATTCATCGTTGCACAGAGTAATTCACTTTTTCCACTCTTTTTTCTTTAAACAAATGTTTGTTTTTGCGGTTTACAGTCCCGCACCTGCACCAGTATTGAAACCCATCTCAGTCAGAGGGAGGACCTGCCATACCTACTGCTATTGAGAAGGATCAAGGGCAGGATCACCTTATGTGGTCAGACAAGCTTCTCATCCCTTCTGAAGGAACCAGCACCTTGAGTACTATTGAACTAAGTCCACTATGTTTTCAACCTGTTGAGTAGGTCCTTTTCAACGTCTTTATCTTCCTGCTACACTAGTCTACAACATTGATGTTGGTCATACCAGTGAGTTGCCAAGAGTAAAGCAATCGCATGCAAAGCATTGACAAACTTTTGACAAAACATTTTTCAGAGCATCATGTATTTTAATTACAAAGATATTTTAAGTTGAGCACTTCTAACAGCCAGCATTTTGAAGTTTTACAGGTCTTTTGACCTGCAGACTTCACGTGTGATATGATGGTGAATTTGTATCTTTATTTTAAGTGTTCTTAAGTTTTTGAAAATAAAGGTTCAAACTGATACAACGTGTTGGCTGTTATTGAATATACACATGCATTTGTAGTTGAACTGAACGCAGATCACATTTAATGACAAATCAGGGTTAATATGAACACTATATTAAGTCTGGAAATAACTCCATTGGTGTTAAGTTATTGACACACCTAGTGTAGTTTTAACACTATTAGTGTTTTCCCTCCTTTTTTACACCAAATTAGTGTTAATGGTGAACACTTACAGTGTTGTTTTAACTCTATGAAGTGTTAAAAAAGTAACACTATTTCAAGTGTTAGTTTAACTATTTAGTGTGGACCTATATAAACCCTGAAAAAGTGTTAAATTTTACACTGAGTGTGAATTTAACACTTTCAAATTTGCTGTGTAGTGATCGTGTCTTTCTGTTACACTTGATTTGTGTAAATGTCGTATTTAAGATAACAATGCAATACATAATATCATATTATTGATATTAATAATATGACAATATCTGTAGTCAATATTGATTAAATGGGAGGGAGAAATCCTGCTCATACCCAGCTAGGAAAAATGATAAAAGCACTTACTGAAGTGGTATTCTGAAACTTGATTAAATTAAATTAAACAGCAAAATGATTTTGATCTTCATCAAACAACAAAGAGATTAGCTTAGATAAAGTTTGATTAATATGTGCATACAATACTGGCCAAAAGTTTGGACCCATTACTATTTTTAATGTTTTTGAAAGAAATGTATTATGCTCATCAAGCCTGCATTTATTTGATCAAATAAATAAATAAATAATAATAATAATAATAATATTCAGCAATGATGTGTTAAATAGATAAAAAGTGATAGTGAACACTTATATTCTTAAAAAAGATCTATATTTTTAAGCATCTTTTTAATAATTAAAAAATCCTGAAACAATCATTAAGCACTGTTTGTAACGTTGATAATAAATCAGCATATTATAAATGATTTATGTAGGATCATGTGACACTGAAGACTGGAGTAATGCTGATGAAAATTCAGTTTTGCATCACAGAAATATATTTTAAAGTATAGTAAAATAGAAAAACATTATTTTAAATTGTAATAATATTTCACAATATTGTTTTTTTTTCTGTATTTTTGATCAAACAGGCTAAATCCAGGCCTGATGAGCATAAAAGACTTCTTTCAAAAACATTTTAAATGTCTAGAACCGGCCCTGGCCTACACTCCAGGTCAAATAAAAGCCATAATTAGGAAAATCATATGGCATTCTTCATAAATATGATTAATTTCTGTAGAGCTGTACTGTGAATAAGAATCAAATGACTGAGTTCAGCTTTGAGAAAGAAACCAACCTGTTTGTTCCTCAGTATCTTCATGTTTGATGCTGAATACTTCTGCAATCCTAATGTCTTCACTTTCCTCTTTAATAAACGCCATCTTTATAATAGTGTGTCACGTGGATGTTTTTCTGTGAGTTTGGACAAGATGAGAATAATTAACAAAGAAAATAAATGTGTTACTCATGTGCAGATGCGCTTTCCTTAAAAACATAAATAAATAAAACCTTCTAAAATGTTATACAAAGCATTACAATGTTGCTTTCAGTAATAAAACATTAATTTAAGAGTTCTCATTAGAAGCATAAAGTGCCTGAACAGTTCAAATGCTCAAAACACAAACCTTTCTTCAGACAAATCACAACAGAGCAGGAGTGTGGCGCAGCCTTATGATGTCATATCTCCCCTCCAAAATAAGAGTCCCGTTCACACGCTAAAATCAGAAATGTGCAGACATATTCAAATAGAGATAATAAAACATATCAACGATGTTCAGAGTTAAATTCTTAGTGAAATACACATTTAAATTAATTGTTATTGATGAATGAAAACAATCTGAGAGATTTTGTAAATGGCTTCACACTTATGTTTTATTTGATCTTTTTTTTGTCCATATAATTAATCTTTTTATATAGGGCAACAGACTCAAAAAAAAACAAACAATGGTAAAATAGTCATAGGTAAAAGTAACATTTTACAAAAAGTTATCAACTGGCAAAATTAATTGTGATTATGTGTGTCCTCCCTGATTTATATTCCTTATAGTAGATGAGTGTGGTGAAAAACTGAGTGAAGACATCTATAACCTAATAGTGATTTCTTAAAAAACAACAACTGATAAACACATGCAAATAATAGTTTTTATTGCACATAATAGAGGACCACAAAGGAAATAATTCTATGACTTATTTTGTGTTTTCACCTGTATGGGGTTTACTTGTACAATTTTATAAAAATTGTCTAAAAACAAAGCAAACAAACATCAGCAAACATCAATAAATTAGTTAAATCCAGCAGACTGAAGGACAGCTTCATACATCAGGCTGTCAGGAAGCTCAACTCTCTCCCCCCCCCCTCTCTTTTTCCCCATGCACCATTGAACTCGGACAAGTCCCCCCCCAATAATTAGAAATGACCAAATGCCCCCCCAATATCTGACATTCTTGCACTCATCTGCTGTCCTCCATTACGCAGCGCTCTTGTTAGGACGATAAAAAAGATTTAAAAAGTAACATTTTAAGTCTGCTCTGCCTCAGCGGGCTAACAGCGCTCGTCAAAGTCAAAATAGTTGAACTGGCCAATCAAATCAAAGTAGGCGGGGTTTAGCATTCACAGATGCTGAGGACGCCACGATGCGTCAGATTAATGAAAGAGAGCGAGGTAAAATGGAAGCTGCTAATCATTTAATGTTAGTCAACTGTTTTACGATAGAAATGTTAAATGACCGACAGTTATATTCAGTGAAGCAAACTACTCGACTTTTTTTTCTCAAATATGCCCATTTTGAGAGAGAGAGAGAGAGAGTTTAAATGTGCATGTGTTAATTATCTGCATCTGTTTGTCTGTCCCTACAAACAATGAAACTGTGTGAGTCAATTAAAGCAGCGCGCATATATAAAGGTTCAATATTGAAGACACCTGGTGCCACACTCTAATCAGCTAATTAACTCAAAAGACCTGCAAAGTCTTTTAAATGGTCTCTCAGTCTAGTTCTGTAGGCTACACAATCATGGGGAAGACTGCTGACTTGACAGTTGTCCAAAAGACGACCATTGACACCTTGCACAAGGAGGACAAGACACAAAAGGTCATTGCAAAAGCATTCAGAATGCCCTGGAGGTCTTCTGCGGAGTGTGCGGCGATAACATTATCGTCCGCGTACTGTAACTCTGTAATTGTGGTGCAGTTGACTTTACTCTTGGCCTTAAACCTGTTAAGGTTGAAGAGTCTGCCATCAGTTCTGTACATGATTGGAATCCCCTGTGGCAGGTCTTCACCAATGAGGTGGAGTATGGCTGCAATGAAAATGGCAAACAGTGTGGGTGCAATGACGCATCCCTGTTTGACCCCTGTTTCCACTATAAAAGGCTCAGACTTGGAGCCGCCATTGCTAAGCACTGTGACTGCCATGCCATCATATAGAAGCCTCAGTATTCTGTAAAGAATTTACTCTTTTACATTGTTTAATTTAGCTCTTTTGTTTAAGCTTTATTTTAGCTTTAGGGAAGCTTACGATTTCTTATTGATATGATCAATGGGTATTAATCAAAACGTCCAAATTATACCTTATTTAACATTATCGTCCAGCGAATTTGTTAGATTTCAGTATATCTGATAAATTCTGTTTATTCTCGTGGCCACGCTATAACACAGAATTATGACAGTTATGAGCATAGGTAACGTTATCTGAGCAAGATTTGATTTGAATATTACACACAGAACACTTCTCTATAAATCAAACAAGAGTTTATTTGCTATCTTACTACAATACATGAACTAAGCTAAATAACATAAGACAAAATACATACATACACACACGCACAGGCAATGAATTTACTTGAGAATGATTACAATCTGGCACTGTTCTATTTCCACATGATTTTACTCGTGTCGATCATCAAATGGAGAACTCTCTTAATTTTACTTTAGAGATAGATGCCCCACGATTCAGCAGAATAAAGGTTATTTGATTACTTGCTTTTAAGTTGAAATGACGCTGATCTGTCTTTCGTCTCCCGGATGTTGAGGGAATTCCGCGTGTCATTGTCACGTGGCGTCACTCTTGGGGATGCCCTTCTGTGGTTTGACTGGTTGCTCTGGGGTTGTTCGATGCTTGAAGTTCCTTTCGCGTAGCTTCAGACTTTCAAGAGTTTATTCAGAGATTTGACGAAGTGTTGGTTCAATCTTCAAACTCGGCCAGGTGTTATGGCTGCGAGCTTTTGGAGTAGCCCCAGTTTCAAAAGAAGCGCGTCATTTTTGAGCAGAACAGAGAGAGAGAGAGAGAGCGGCTGGGAGTCAGTTTTAGGCCGGAAATTTCGGCCTCTCCCACTTGATGCTCTTCCAATGAAATAGGTCTTGAAGGGCGGAGGTCCGCCTACACAAGGTTTCTTCCTGTGCATACATTATCTGCCTATTTACGTTGTCACATGAAGAAAATATCTTTTAACACGTTCTAATCACACATTATTATACTCAATATTAACTTCCCATGCACACCAAATTCTTGCATTTGTCCTGACCGTTAATATGAAACCAAACATAAGGTATTCGACATACATTAACAGCTCTCATGCTAAAACTAACTAAAAAGGGTTCTATTTAAAGATTAGAAATAACACATCGTGCATATGATGCTATAAGTGTGTAGTACTCACTTTACAGGAGAAAATTATACCTCAAAAGATTATAAAAACATACCATTGATTACAATGACACAGCAAGCTTATAAATGACATAAAATACACATTGATATATTTTGTAAAATATATTGTATATATTGCTTTTGATAACAGCAACAGGTATTAATTGTCTTTTGGACACTTTATAAAAGTTTGAGTCTTTGTTCGGTTAAAGAAATGAAAGGCACATATCCTTGCAATGTCCTGGGAGGATGGGAGGTCATAAAGTCACTTTGGGGCAGTGTCTGTAAAATCTCAACACTCGGACTCTTCCATAAAACAGTCTTTTTTCTTGATACCATCATTGAGTTACTGCTTTAAGGATTATCCCAGACCAAATCCAGACCTAGTGGTCCTCGTTCCATCCTGGTTAAATGATGGTTAAGTGATAAGAAACAAGTGAAGTCCTGTTTTAACCACATTCACGATGCTCTCCTCCAATTCCTCCTTGTTTTAACACAGTCTCTTCAGATAACGAGGTTTTATGGCAGGAAATCTGAATTCAGGAATGTGCTCACCATTATGTTCAGATGTGTGTGCGTTCTACCTTCCCCAAGGTCTTACAATTCTGATATACTTGTCATGACAGCCTACCTTGATAGTATACTCCACAGGGCCAAAAAGCCTTTGTCAGGTCTATAAAAGCCATATACAAAGGTTGCCTTTGTTCACGGCATTTTTCTTGGAGTTGCCGTGCTGTGAATATCATGTCTGCTGTACCTCTGGATGGGCGGAAGCCACATTGTGATTCTGGGAGTACTTCTTCAGGCAGTGGTAGTAGTTGGTTTGTAAGAACATGAGCAAGAACTTTGCCTGTTGTTAACAGGAGCGAGATGCCCCTGTGATTTCCACATTCAGCCTTGCCCCCCTTCTTAAATATGGTCACTATTAGAGCATCCCTGAGCTCTGAGGGAAGTTTTTCTTTTTCCCAGACTTTGAGGAGTAGGGCATGGATGTGGTACAGGAGGTCTAATCCACCTTCCTTTAGGATCTCAGCTGGAATCCCATCCGGACCGGCGACCTTGTTGTTCTTAAGGCTCCTGATGGCGTCTTGAACCTCTATTATAGTTGGAGGTTCCCCCATGTCTTCTCTGATGGGACCCTGGGGGATATGTTTGGTAATGTCAATTTCAATTGAGCTGTCACTGTTGAGGAGATCTTGGAAATACTCTTTCCATCGGGCATTAATGGACTCATTGTCCTTCAGCAATTCCTGACCGTCCTTTGAGCGCAGGTGTTGGCCACGATAGCTTGGGCCATAGACAGCCTTGGTAGCACTGAAAAAGCCCCTGGTATCACTGGAGTCTGCCAGTCTCTGGATTTCAAGAACCCTTTCTGTCCACCAAGAGTTTTTTTTAGCTCCCTTACCCGTCTTTGGACATCTGCCTTGGCTCTGGAGTGAGCCAGCCTTTTGGCCTTGCAAGTTACATCATTTTGCCAGGCACAGAAGGCTTTCCTTTTCTTGGAGATGAGTTGTTCTATTTCTGTGTCATTCTCATCAAACCAGTCCTGGTGTTTTCTGGACTTGTACCCAAGAATGGTTTTGCAAGTATCAAGGATGTTAGACTTTAACAGACTCCAGTGCCCTTCGATGTCATCAGGGTATTCTTGTTGAAGGCTTTCCCTTAGAGAGGCCTGAAGTTGCTGCTGGGTGGCAGTTTCATCAAGGCTGTCATGGTTCAGTTTTTGTCGGATCTGCTTTTTTTTAATTCTCCTCTTCCTCTTGAGTTGGATTGACATTGTGGAGTGGATGAGGCGATGATCTGTCCAGCAGTCATCGGCACCAACCATGGCCCTTGTGATGTTCACGTCACAGCCATCCCTGGCTCGTCCAATGACATAGTCAATGAGGTGCCACTGTTTGGAGCGGGGATGTCTCCAAGATGCCTTAAATTTGTTTTTCTGACGAAAGAAAGTATTAGTGATGATGAGATCATGTTTAACACAATTGCTGAGAAGCATAACTCCACTAGTATTGCTGTTTCCGATGCCTTCCTTTCCTATAGTGCCCTTCCAGAGGTGTTGATCCAACCCTGGCATTGAAATCTCCAAGAAGAATAATATTATCTTCCTTGGGGATTCTCGACAGTGTCTCATCTAAGCAGGCATAGAAGGTCTCTTTTACTTCCTCTTCAGAGTCTAAAGTAGGGGCGTAGGCGCTCACAACTGTTGCTATCTGGTTGTTGGCAAGCACCAAACAGATGGTCATGAGATGCCCACTAATCCCCACAGGAAGTTCATAGAGGTTGGTGATAAGCTGGTTCCTAATGGCAATTCAAACACCATGGATCCTGGGCTCATCAGCAGCTTTTCCTTTCCAAAAGAAAGTGTAGCCACCCTTCTCCTCTTTCAGTTGCCCTTCGTCTGCTAGCCGGGTTTCAGAGAGGGCGGCTAGGTCAATCCGGTATCTTCTCAGTTCTCTAGCGATGATTGCGGTTCTCCTCTCCGGTCTATCACTGGTTGCACTATCCATCAGTGTGCGCACATTCCAGGCTCCAAAGTTCATAGTTTTGTGTTTCTGACCGCAAATGGTGATCCCTCTGGACGCGGTAATCCAGTCAGGAGGTTTGAGGCAGGCTATTTTTAGGGCACCTTTTCTAGCCCCTTCCCCACGTGGGGTGAGCAGAGTGGATCCTAAAGAGGGCTGCTCAGTCGTGGGTGCAGCTGCCGAAGGACTCTTTCTGCCTCATTCCAAGAGCCCAGCGACTGAGTCTAACACTCACCGCCTAATGTACCAGTTTATGACTAGGGGCTTCCAGATCTCACAATCCTGCCCCCGTCGCCACTCTCTGGTCGCCATAGGACTTTGACCAGGATGTTAAGGTGGTTTCCCAAGGAGGACGCCTGTGCGTGATTTTGTTTAACGTGGGGAGACTGGTGCACAGACAGTCACCACACGATCCTTGACAGAATCCAGTGGCATGGGGTCCAAGACGACTGGGGGCCCCTTTCTGCTGCAGCCTTCATCCGCCTTCCCAGCCGTTGTGATGCTACCATAAGCCATCATCCTCCGCCTGTACCGCCGTTGAGGTCTTGGTTGGATTGCTCTTTGTCAGGGAGCCTCCCCTTGACCTTACCGCCATGGGTGACCCTACCAGGAGCATAGATCCAGACGGTATCGCTCCTGGGATCACAGGACCACGCAAGCCTCTCCACCACGACAAGGTGGCAATCCCCGGAGAGGCAGTTAAATATGAACTGCATGTTTGTAGCACAGCATACATTTTTAAAATCAGAAACAATATTCCATGTTAAATGACTGCTAAAAAGACAATAGAAGCCCAATAGAAACCATCACAGAAATTCCAATGGTTTCCATTAAAATACCATTATGAACCATTAGCTTTTTCCAGTAAAAAACATTACAAAAGTCCTTTTTGTAGTGTGGTTTGGGCATTTTTCCAATAGGATTTAACATCCCACCAATAGAATCCATCACATACCAGTAGACACCATTATAGTTACCATTAAAACCAATACAATTCCCATTATAACCATTAAATCCATTACATTTTCTATTGTGTTTTGGGCAGGGTTCTATTGTTTTTTTCAGAAGGGTTGATTTGATGTAAAATGTTGATTAGGTCGACAGCATTTATAATAAGACATGGTGACAACATGAGGATGAAAATAATGAAGCAAAATGCTCTGGATTTCTCAGAACCTGGAGAACACAATACACAGAAGATAGATACAGGAAGAACGAAAGACCACTTCCGGTGAGGTGTAAACATTTTGCCCGTTTGTGGCCAACTGTAGACTTGTGTTCAAGTAAAATGATGATCGCTGAAGTCAGTGGCGGTTCTACATTGAATTACTCTCCGGGCGAGACCCGCTCTGAGCCCCCCCCAATCGAACCATCCATCCATCCATCCGAGAAAAAACAAACAACATTTTGGACAAACAGCCATGTTTTAATATAACAATATAAGTGTAAGACAAGCTTATATTTCTCAATTGCACAAGTCCTTCAACAGAACATTTGAAAAACACAATTCTGCACAAAACAGTATAAGTTATCAGAACTTAAATAAATATACTCTGTATACATAAAAGTGGCAAAAAATATGTACAATCATGATGTAACAAGAGCAGGGCCAGAGTGGAATCCATTTTCAGCCCGGGAGTGTAATGCTCAAGTCCAGCCCACCACCTATCCCCCTCCCACCGTGGTGGAATCTGGATAAATGAAGTGACAGATCTGTTCTTACTATCCTGTTATATTTATTTTTGACATGTTTCAATACAAATATGAATAATGTAAATATGGCCATAATATCAATAACAAATCACATACTGAGTTTTCTGCAACAAAGAGTCCAACTGTTACATTATGAAAAAATGGTTTGCATTCAAAGTAAGAAATTTACTTTTTGCACTATTGTTTTTTTATACCCATGTCAATGTAATAAATAAAATAATGAAATAAATTACATGAAACATTTCTACTACAAAACATTCAACTGTAACATTATATATAAAAAAAGTTCAATTCAAAATTGAAAGCTGCCAAGCAGTCATCCATAACTAAATGGTAAATAAGTAAGTATCTCGAAAGAAACAAAGAAAGAAGGAAAGAAAGAAAGGCCTTCTACCATTCTTCACAAGTTTTGGTTTACAATCAGAACTGAAAATGGCTAAACTGAATAAAAAAATTCCTTCAATGTAAGTCACTTTGGATAAAAGCGTTTACCAAATGCATAACTGTAAATGTTGCTAGTCACTGTACCTTGAGTCGCCAGTTCACGTGTGCTCGTTTGTCTTCTTGAAAAAATATTTGTCAGTTTGGCACATTTGGCCGCGTCATCCTCCAATGCCTTTCTTTTTTTTAACCTGGCTTTTTCAGCTCCTCCAGGCATCTTTTTTTTTACTATCCATTTTATTCTTCCCGTGATTAGCGCACTCTCCTAACTCACACCACAGCATTAATGGTTTCGGTTTGTCTCCATGGCAACGACCTGGGACACGCGCTTGTGTAGAGAAAGAGAGAGAGTGCGTGCGCGCTCTGACAACAGAAAACGTCACATTTTAATGTTAAATTTAGAGTTGAGCCAGATACTCGGCTGAAATGAGTATCCGGTACGGATAAAGCACTTTTGCCGAGTACGAGTATCATACGAGTAATACGAGTCAATATCTGTGCTCGGATTGAATAAAAATTCTCATTGGGTAGCTGACTGTGTCTGCGTTCTGTGATAGGCTAGTCACAGCGCCCCTTCCCTACACACATACAGATGTATTGTGTTGCTGTGTCCCGCTCTGCTCACACACACACACAGAACACTGAGAAGAGAAGAGAACAGCGCGCTCTCTCTCTCTCTGTCTGTCACTCAGTCAGGCGCGCAGATGGCACTGGGGACGGGGGGGACTTGACCCCCCCAGATTCATAGTGACCCGATCCGTCCCCCTCACTGTCTCTAGAAAGGCGACATCGGTAAACAGAGGATCAATCAGGGTTTCCTCTAGTTACGGCCCGGACCGCCGCTCCTTTAAACGTGCACGAAGCGATTTTTGAAAAACGCTTTTGACCGCAGTGCCTGACCGAGTCCCAAAACACACTTGCAGCCAACCAGCAGTAAAGGGGCGTGTCTTGACAGAAAAGAGCGCTCAATTTGAGTGTACAGGACGGATATTAGCAGATCGACTACAGATAGAGAGAAATGGCAGATAAAAAAAAGAGGAAAATATCAAAAGAAATAAAACATTAAAAAGAAGGGTTATGATCAGGCAAGAGGTAGGACCCGTGTAAATATCGGAGCAGCTTTCCAGCGGTGGAGAGAAACTTAAGGAGCGGGAAGGGCTCGAATCGGACGCCGAGGTTGTGTTGTTTCTTTTTGACAGGTGAGTAACGTTGATTTTGCTTTGTTTCACACAACTTATCCTTGTTGGCTTTTGCTTGAATATGCTTGTGTCTTCACTTGTTTCCGCGATCGTCGTTGCCATGGTTGTGTACATACATGTGGGGCGGAGGTATCAAAATAGGGGCGAGGTCCTGTTGTATGAGTGTGTTTGTTTTGGTGCTTTCAAATATCAACATCGTTTGGCAAAAATCGCTTAGTGCAGAATCTGGTCGGGGCAGACGCAGGCTGACGCACAATAATAATCTACCGGTCACCATTACTTTGTACCCATGTTCTCACTACACGCTGTTCTGTTGTCAACATGACGATGGTGCTGCCACCGACGTTTACGTTCTCTGTGTGTGTATGTGCTACGACTCCTGACTCGACCAATGTTCCCTTTCATTTTTTTTCTTGCTGAGCAAAACTTTTCTCTATTGGGCGGACATTTCGGTCACCTGAGCAAAAAACATTCTTTATACCAGAACTGTACAGCACGCACACAAAAAGTGTGTAACTTTTAACTTTAATGTGCTATTTATATTTGATTTGACCCTTGACTAAATGATGTACATTTTAGGCTACCTGAGAAAAGTGTTTTTGTTGTTGTTGTTTTTTTTACAGTATAATACACTGCAGTTCAAAATGTTGGGATCAGTAAAGTTTATTAAAGAAGTTTCTTATGCTCATCAAGGCTGTATATAAATAAAAGTTTTCTATTTTAATATACTTTATTCCTATGAAGCAAAGCTGAATTTTCAGCATCATTACTCCAGTCTTCAGTGTCACATGATCCTTCATTCTAATATGCTGATTTATAATCAATGTTGGAAACCGTTGTGCTGCTTCATATTTTTTTGGGATGTGTGATATTTTTTCTGTATTCTTTGATATATAAAAAGTTAAAAAGAACTGTTTATTCAAAATATACATTTTGTGTTACAATACACACTACTATTCAAAGATTTTGGGTCAGTAATTTTTTTCTTTGCTTTTTTTAAAGAAAATAATACTTTTATTCAGCAAGGATGTGTTAAATGGATAAAAAGTGATAGTAAAGACTTATATTGTTAGAAAAGATTTATATTTTAAATAAATACTCTTTTGAACTTTTTATTTAATCAAAACAGTATCACCGGTTCCAAAAAAATATGAAGTAGCACAACAGTTTCAACACTGATAATAAATCAGCATATTAGAATGATTTCTGAAGGATCATGTGACACTGAAGACTGGAGTAATGATGCTGAAAATTCAGCTTTGATCACAGAAATAAATTATGTTTTAAACTATATTAAAATAGGAAACCAGTATTAGAAATTGCAATAATGTTTCACAATATTACAGATTTTTTTCTATATTTTTGATCAAATAAATACATCCTTGATGAGCATAAGAGGCTCCGTTAAAAACAAGGTCAATTATTTATTAGGTTTATAATATAGGCCTAACATAATATAATATAATATCAAAACAAACTGAAGCATTTAAACAGACAGAATAGAATAGAATAGAAAACAAACTGAAATATTAAAACTGAGATCTGTAAGTTAAATATAAAAAAGTGAATTCTTCTATAGCTAAACATTCACAGTTCGCACAATACACCTGCGTGTGACTGTAAATGTACCGTTCTGTGTCCATCATCCGCTATTTCCAGCACTTAATCAAGCCACTCTTCTTTAATACATGATGACGTTTTATTTCACATGCAGAGGTGGACAGTAGTGAAGTATTTTTACTTTACTCAAGTAAATTTAAAAAGTATCTGTAGTTTATCAGAGGGTTTTTCTTTGGAAAACTTTACTTCACTTCATTCCAAAGCATAATGTCATACTTTTTACTGCACTACATTTCATAAATTAAAGTTGTTGTTTTTTTACCTTTAATACTTAAGAACATTAAAAATGTAGTACTTTTGTGACGAGGATGACGAGACGTGAGACATTCGGATCCAAATGCAAGCTTTTTACTGAACAACATGGTCAATACAGGCAGGGTCGGGCAGGAGCAAACAGGTATGGCATGGGCAAGACACAAGAGTAATCCTTAAGCAAGCGTGGGTCGGCGATCGGCAAACTAAATCCAGAGGGCTAAGCAGAGAGAATAATCCAAGGGCAAGGGCGGAATCGGAACACAGGGAAACAGACTAGGGAAACAGACTAGGAAAACACTTTGTATGCAGACTGGCTAACAATACTCGGCAGAGTGTGGCAGAATGTCCAGGGTATTTATAGTGTGTGGGTGATTGGATGATAGTGAACAGGTGCAGCGAGATTAACGTGAAACAGCTGTGAGGGTGCAGTGAATGATGGGAAATGTAGTCTAAGAGAGTGATCTGTAACTGTGTGAGAGTCCTGTGATGTAAGAGTGACATCTGGTGGTGAGTGGAGCAATGTTCATGGCCACGATTCGTGACATAGCCCCCCCCCCAAGGAGCGGCTTCCAGACGCTCCTACACAAATCTAGGTGGGCGGTGGAGCGGAGGCGGAACAGGGGGAGGGACGGAGGGCCAGGTCCATGTGGAAGACAGGGCGGAGAGGATGGGACTGGAGCCCACCAGGGCAGAGCAGACCGGACTGAAGCCCCCCAGGGCGGAGCAGACGGACCTGGAGCCCACCAGGGCGAAGCAGAGGGGACTGGAGCCCACCAGGGCCGAGCCGACAGGACTGTAACCCTCCTGGGCGGAGCAGAGGGGACTGGAGCCCACCAGGGCCGAGCCGACAGGACTGTAACCCCCCAGGGCAGAGCAGATGGACCTGGTTCCCACCAAGGTAGGGCAGACAGACCCGGAACCCACCAGGGCGGAACAGACGGGACCAGGACCCACCAGAGCGGGGCAGACTGGACAGATAGCCCTGACAGCACCTGCACACATAGAAGAACAAGGACCAACAACACAGGGAGAGCAGAGACAGACAACACTGGGAGAGTAGAGACAGACAACACAGGGAGAGCCTTCCTGGTCTCAGGGGCCGTGGCAGAGCAGGTCCGGGACTCACAGGCGGCCTCTGTAGCCGTGACTGGGCAGGATAAGGAATCATAGGCGGCCTCTATGGCCGGGGCAGGAGAGGGCGAGAGTTCATAGATGGCCTCCATGGCCGGGGCAGGAGAGGGCGAGAGTTCATAGATGGCCTCCATGGCCGGGGCAGGACAGGGCGAGAGTTCATAGACGGCCTCCTTAGCCGAGACAGGCAGTGGCGGTTCTACACGGAGGCCTAGGGAGGCCCGTGCCTCTGTAGACATGTCCCTGGCCACCCCTGTGGCCCCCCCGTGCTGACCAAATAAAAAAATTCTGAATTTATTATGATTTTACACACGAGCGCCAAAAGCGGAACTAATGCGACGCAACGTTCTACACGGGTAAATTAGAGCGGCGCACCCAAACACTGTAGCCTGCGGTGCTGCTCGGTGAATGAGAGCTCAGCAACAACTAGAACTAACGTTACTCTTGGAGAGAGGAGCTACGATTAATTTCTCCTGTTGCAAGAGTCGAAGGTAAGCAAAACAATTTCATCTCGTGAGTGACTTGTTGTTCTTGCACATAACCGTGTTACTTTTGTTCCTCACACTGATAATGAAATCAAGTTTGTAAATGGCTGGTCTCGAGATGTTTAAAAACTTGGTAACACTTTTACATTTGTTACTGTATTTGTTAATCTTTGTTAACGTTAGTTAATATAAATACAGCTGTTCATTGTTAGTTCATAGTGCATGAACTAATGTTAACAAGATTTTAATAAAGTATTAGTAAATGTTGAAATTAACATTAACAAAGATTAATAAATGCTGTATACGTGCAGTTCATTATTAGTTCATGTTAACTAATGTAATTAACTAATGTTAACTAACGAACCTTATTGTAAAGTGTTACCAAAAACTTCAAAGAAAATCATATCTAAGCAAACTCATCGAAGCAGAAGCGAATATCCAAATGTCCGTGTCCTTGCTAGGTCTAAACAATGTTGTGATGTTAACCACGTAACTTCATCCGTCTTGGCTGTTGCATTGCGATAAATAGATTTGTAGGGAGGGATGGTTAGAAAACGAAAGGTAATGCATGCCCATAAATTTCTTCTTCTAATAGTTATCATGAAACGAGGAAGGGACATAACGTCCTTTTTTGCCCCAGTAAACAAAAAAGGGAGAGAAACAAATCAAAGTATTGAGAGAGTTGAGGAGCAGGAAGAGGGAGAGCCAGAGGAGTCAGTGGAGGTTGGAGAGAGGGCATGTGATGAAAGTGAGGGCTCTGACACAGAGAGGGAAATTCCAGAGGGTGAGGAGCATGAAGAAGAGGGTGAGGAGGAAGAAAACATACAGGGACAGAGAGAGGAACAGCCAGAGGGACAGAAAGTGGATCCATGTGGATCAAGTACTGCACCATCAGGTTTGTGATGAAGAAGGTTCTTACTATTTGCAAAGCAGTGCAATTATAATTTAATTGTAGGCCTGCTGTGGGTCCTTAAAATGGTGCTTTCTGCTGTAAATTCTTTTTTATGTCAATATGGCTCTAATGTTTCTTTTTTTAAGTAAATACTTGGCCTACATTTTGAAATACATGCAGATATACATGCATAAGTAAATAAATGTTGTAGTTGTGCCCTATGTTTACTGTACATCTTTCTACAGATATCAGCAAGTCCAAGAATGATGTACCAGTACAGCCCAACTTGAATATATTCCCAACCACTTTGATGGGGGACAGAAGACGGACCTTCAGGCCAAACTGGTATAATCTTCATCCATGGCTTGAGTATTCTGTCATGATGGACTCTACATATTGCTATGCATGTAGACATTTTAGCACACAAATGCCCCAGACACTGTTTTTGTTTCAACACCTGGTTTTAGAAACTGGAAAAAAGCAACTATGAGAGATGCAGGGTTTTCAGTACATGCAAAGTCTGAACGACACAAGTGTGCAATGATAGCATGGAGGGATTATCAAAGAGTCCAGAAGGGCCAAGGCTCTGGATCTTGATGTATTTGTGGACTGTTTTTCCAGACAGCACAACCGCCGTATCCTGTTGCTGTAGTGTAGTGTATCTATATTTTATTAAAATTCAATTGATCCAGCATTGTTGTGCCAATTCAAATACATAAGTGTGGACTCAACTGTCCACAGTAGTGGGGCTTCCATAAATAGGAAATGGCACATTGTTGTACCCTTTGTTGTACCCTGGAGTTTTGTTCACATTGAATTGACACACTGTATTTGTACCCTGTACTGTATTTTTCATTTTTTATGGCCCTACCTCTTTTGCACCTGCACTCACTCTTGTACAAAATAAATGTTTGTATGATTTTAAAGTAAAATAAAGTTTATAATCTTTAAATATCATTTGTTGCCATTTTTTTATGTGCCCCTCTGTTTAAACACTGGCCCCTCCTTGGCCCCCCTAGTAAAATTTGTCTAGAACCGCCACTGGAGACAGGACAGGGCGAAAGTTCATGGACGGCCTCCATAGCCGTGACAGGACAGGGTAAGAGCTCACAGACGGCCTTCTTAGCCGTGACAGGACAGGACGAGAGTTCATAGGCGGCCTTCTTAGCCATGACAGGACAGGGTGAGAGCTCGCAGACGGCCTTCCTAGCCGTGACAGGACAGGATGAGAGCTCACAGGCGGCCTTCTTAGCCGTGACAGGACAGGACGAGAGTTCATAAGCGGCCTTCTTAGCCGTGACAGGAAAGGATGAGAGCTCACAGGCGGCCTTCTTAGCCGTGACAGGACAGGGTGAGAGCTCACAGGCGGCCTTTTTAGCCGTGACAGGACAAGGAGAGAGCTCACAGACGGCCTTCTTAGCCGTGACAGGACAGGATGAGAGTTCATAAGCGGCCTTCTTAGCCATGACAGGACAGGATGAGAGCTCACAGGAGGATACCACCGACACCTCTGGAGGTTCTGCAGCTAACGCCGCCACCTCTGGAGGTTCTACGGTGGAACCATGACCAGGTGAGAGTATGTTGCTGGGCACTACCACCTTGCAAGGGGTTGAGGCAAGCTCCACCGCTTGGGGAGGTTCTGCGGCAGGTGCCTTCCCCTGAGGCAGTACTGTGGTGGTGAATGTGGCCCAAATGCAACATAGTGCAATCCCCACCCTGGGAAGCGTTTCAGACAGGGGTAACAGTTCATGGACAGGAGGGGCAGAATGAGTGGGTTTCGGGAGACCAGCTGTGCGCACAGACACCAGCGGTGTGTCCCTCAAGCTGGATCTCAGCCAGCGAACTCGAAGAACTGACCTCAAATCCTTTGATGTGACAGATTCTGGTAGTTCTGCTGAGACGTGAAGAGGCTCTGGCAATGCGGCTGAGACGTGAAGAGACTCTGGCAGATCGGCTGAGACGTGAGGAGACTCTGGCTGGTCGGCGGTATCGTGGTCTGACTCTGGCTGGTCGGCTGCGACGTGGTCTGACTCTGGCTGGTCGGCTGCGACGTGGTCTGACTCTGGCTGGTCGGCTGCGACGTGGTGTAGTTCTGGTTGTTGAGCTGAGACATGATGTCGTTCTGGCTGATGAGCTGAGATATGTTGTAGCTCTGGCTGTTGAGCTGAGGCGTGGTGTGGTTCTGGCTGATGAACTGAGACATGTTGTAGCTCTGGCTGTTGAGCTGAGGCATGGTGTGGTTCTGGCTGATGAACTGAGACATGTTGTAGCTCTGGCTGTTGAGCTGCGCCGTGGTGTGGTTCCTGATGGTTAACGGTGACTTGGTTTGACTTGTGACGATCAACTGTGACTTGGCTTGACTTGTGACGATCAACTGTGACTTGGCTTGACTCGTGACGATCAACTGTGGCTTGGCTTGACTTGTGACGACCAACTGTGACTTGGCTTGATTTGTGACAATCAACTGTGACTTGGCTTGACTTGTGACGATCAGCTGTGACTTGGCATGACTTGCGATGATCAACTGTAACTTGACTTGCCTTGCGATGATCAACTGTAACTTGACTTGCCTTGCGATGATCAACTGTAACTTGACTTGCCTTGCGATGATCAACTGTAACTTGACTTGCCTTGCGATGATCGACTGTAGTTTGCCTTGATTTGTGATGATCAACTGTGACTTGACTTGTCTTGCGATGATCAACTGTAACTTGACTTGACTTTTTAGCATCAGCTGAGACTTGACCTGGCTCTTTAACATCAACGGTGATTTGACTTGACTCTTTAACATCAGCCTTGACTTGACTCCTTAACATCAGCGGTGACTTGACTTGACTCTTTAACATCAGCGGTGACTTGACTCCTTAACATCAGCGGTGACTTGACTTGACTCTTTAACATCAGCGGTGACTTGACTTGACTCTTTAACATCAGCGGTGACTTGACTTGACTCTTTAACATCAGCGGTGACTTGACTTGACTCTTTAACATCAGCGGTGACTTGACTTGACTCCTTAACATCAGCGGTGACTTGACTTGACTCCTTAACATCAGCGGTGACTTGACTTGACTCTTTAACATCAGCGGTGACTTGACTTGACTCTTTAACATCAGCGGTGACTTGACTTGCCTTGAGATTGGCAGCAATGACGCTTCGGGGTGTTGTTGTTGCCGCCATTTGGTGAGCGTGCTCTAGCGTGGCTGTGTTCACACAATTGGGTGCGGTGTCTCGTTCCTCCGCAACTCCCACAGTGAACGATGACCCAACAGTCAGCAGAGCATAATCCAGAAACAGAGCGAGTGAAGCACGCGTACCCTCGCGTCTAAACTTCGATCTGAGTGGTTGATGGATACCATCGCAAAAAAATTCGATCAGAGTAATGTCAGGCAGATCTGAATAGTTTGCGATGGCTAAAAACTCTCTGATATGCTGCTCCAAAGATCGAGGACCTTGCTTAAGGGCAAACAGATTTCTCGTAACATCCATACCTTCTGAATGACCCTCTGAAAAGCTGCTGGATCCTGGCGGGCCGAGTATTCTGTGACGAGGATGACGAGACGTGAGACATTCGGATCCAAATGCAAGCTTTTTATTGAACAACATGGTCAATACAGGCAGGGTCGGGCAGGAGCAAACAGGTATGGCATGGGCAAGACACAAGAGTAATCCTTAAGCAAGCGTGGGTCGGCGATCGGCAAACTAAATCCAGAGGGCTAGGCAGAGAGAATAATCCAAGGGCAAGGGCGGAAGCGGAATCGGAACACAGGGAAACAGACTAGGGAAACAGACTAGGGAAACGCTTTGTATGCAGACTGGCTAACAATACTCGGCAGAGTGTGGCAGAATGTCCAGGGTATTTATAGTGTGTGGGTGATTGGATGATAGTGAACAGGTGCAGCGAGATTAACGTGAAACAGCTGTGAGGGTGCAGTGAATGATGGGAAATGTAGTCTAAGAGAGTGATCTGTAACTGTGTGAGAGTCCTGTGATGTAAGAGTGACATCTGGTGGTGAGTGGAGCAATGTTCATGGCCACGATTCGTGACAACTTTCTTGTACTCAAGTAAATCTTTGAATTATTTTTACTTGAGTAAAAGAAAGAAAGTAATAGATTTCTAATGTAATTAAGTATTAAATGATATTTAAATAAATTATAGTGCAGTAAAAAGTAGGCTACAATATTATGCTTTGGAATGTTGTGAAGTAAAGTTTTCTAAAGAAAAACACTGATCAATTTCTAAAAATTTCTATAAATTTCATTTAAAGTACTGACACTTGATAAAGTACTTTTACAGCAGAGTAAAAATACTTCACTACTGTCCGCCTCTGTTCTCGTGTCATTGCGTTTGCATTGGCTTTCGATTTGAGCTATTTTGTCCGCAACCATTAAAAGATTTGGTTTCTACAACGACTCATCTTTCTATGAAACCTGTAAACTGCATTCACCGGTTATAACTCTAGAGCAATATCAACTCTATAGCGGTTTACCTGAGCATTGCAGTTCATTTGCTTTTACTAGAATTTAATCAAATGGATTTCCCAACTAATTTTTGCATGTGTGCCGCACATTATTTCCTCTGCGCGGCCGCAGAGGGAACATTGCTCCTGACCCCGGGGTCCTATGAGGATCTGGTAGCTGCCTCAATTGTGCCTGTAGCAGTAACCATAGTGATTGTATACCAGGGATGGAAATTAGCACCCGCCACCAGCCAAATGCGGGTGATTTTGTGTTGTGGCGGGTAAACTCGCTTCACCTACCGGCCACCGTGGCGGGTAAATAAAAATAGCATACTGTTTCACCCAGACGGCGGACACTTTTAGAGGAGGCACACCTTCAAAAAAAAAGTGGCGTTACATCGCAGGCGTTAAGAGGTCTGCAGAGAAAACATCTCAGCCAGTGGAGAAAGAGGCGAAGGTCAAAAAACGTTTTTTAAAGAACGATGGAGAAAAGCAGACAATGGGGAGTCCCGTGATTGGTTAGTTTACGAAGAGACAAGTCTGACAATGTTCTGCTCGGTATGTCGTCATGTGTTTTCTCTGATCTGATATCTATCTGATTTGTTAAAACGTTTCCATTTACACTTGGCCACATAAATCTTCACAAAATGGATATAAATCCGAGCTTCAATTCCCGCGCTGTATATAAATTTAACGAAGTTCACGTCAACGAAATCAAAAGCGCTGCATTTTATTAATTATCAGCTCATTTCCAGATCAAGGACCGCAATAGGAGAGCGCTGGAGAGATAAGCCTGTCTTATACTTTTAATGAAGATGTTGAGCGTCTAAGTCTTTCTTTCAGTTTCATTCGCGGCAGTTTGTGCGTCTGCGATGCTCAGCTACTCATCCGCGGTGAGGCTTGTTGCATTAGTGCAGTCATATCTGACTAAAATGTCATATAGCCTAAAACACGGTCTCACACGTTTATTATTTTTACATTTTGGGAGGAGTAAAATTCACATATGTGGTTTCAACAACCAGATGCATTTACACATGTCCAGTTCGTCTGGAATGTGGCCCAGACCTCCTCCTGAAGTGTTTTGAGCGATCGGATTTATATTACAAAGCATGAAGTGACCAGATGTAAACAGCCCCTATATATATATTTTCATGCTATTTTTCATTAAAATGAAGTTGTCTAGTAGATTGTGTTTAACACACAAAAGAGTGACACAGAAGTATAGAAACTCTACATTGATAAAAAAAAAAAAAAAACCTGCGCTAGGATCGGAATCGGCGATACTCAGAATTTTCTGGATCGGATCGGATCTGAAAAAATGGTATCGTTGCATCCCTAATGAAAATATCAGTATTTCATTGAGACTTGAGATTAAATAAACTGCTTAAGTATTGTCGATCTTGTAGTATTAATTTTCACATGCAGTTACACATTGTCGGTTAAAAACAAGAAAGTGGCTGGTAAAAACATTGAGTGGCTGGTAGATTTTGAAATCCACCGGCCACTGTGGATAGACAGGGGTAACAGTTCATGGACAGGAGGGGCAGAATGAGTGGGTTTCGGGAGACCAGCTGTGCGCACAGACACCAGCGGTGTGTCCCTCAAGCTGTATCTCAGCCAGCGAACTCAAAGAACTGACCTCAAATCCTTTGATGTGACAGATTCTGGTAGTTCTGCTGAGACGTGAAGAGGCTCTGGCAATGCGGCTGAGACGTGAAGAGACTCTGGCAGATCGGCTGAGACGTGAGGAGACTCTGGCTGGTCGGCGGTATCATGGTCTGACTCTGGCTGGTCAGCTGCGACGTGGTCTGACTCTGGCTGGTCGGCTGCGACGTGGTCTGACTCTGGCTGGTCAGCTGCGACGTGGTCTGACTCTGGCTGGTCAGCTGCGACGTGGTCTGACTCTGGCTGGTCAGCTGCGACGTGTTGTAGTTCTGGTTGTTGAGCTGAGACATGATGTGGTTCTGGCTGATGAGCTGAGATATGTTGTAGCTCTGGCTGTTGAGCTGAGGCGTGGTGTGGTTCTGGCTGATGAACTGAGACATGTTGTAGCTCTGGCTGTTGAGCTGAGGCATGGTGTGGTTCTGGCTGATGAACTGAGACATGTTGTAGCTCTGGCTGTTGAGCTGAGGCGTGGTGTGGTTCCTGATGGTTAACGGTGACTTGGTTTGACTCGTGACGATCAACTGTGACTTGGCTTGACTCGTGACGATCAACTGTGACTTGGCTTGACTCGTGACGATCAACTGTGACTTGGCTTGACTCGTGACGATCAACTGTGACTTGGCTTGACTCGTGACGATCAACTGTGACTTGGCTTGACTCGTGACGATCAACTGTGACTTGGCTTGACTTGTGACGATCAACTGTGACTTGGCTTGACTTGCGATGATCAACTGTAACTTTGACTTGCCTTGCGATGATCAACTGTAACTTGACTTGCCTTGCGATGATCGACTGTAGTTTGCCTTGATTTGTGATGATCAACTGTGACTTGGCTTGACTTGTGACGATCAACTGTGACTTGGCTTGACTTGTGACGATCAACTGTGACTTGGCTTGACTTGCGATGATCAACTGTAACTTGACTTGTCTTGCGATGATCAACTGTAACTTGACTTGACTTTTTAGCATCAGCTGAGACTTGACCTGGCTCTTTAACATCAACGGTGATTTGACTTGACTCTTTAACATCAGCCTTGACTTGACTCTTTAACATCAGCGGTGACTTGACTTGACTCCTTAACATCAGCGGTGACTTGACTTGACTCTTTAACATCAGCGGTGACTTGACTTGACTCTTTAACATCAGCGGTGACTTGACTTGACTCTTTAACATCAGCGGTGACTTGACTTGACTCCTTAACATCAGCGGTGACTTGACTTGACTCTTTAACATCAGCGGTGACTTGACTTGACTCTTTAACATCAGCGGTGACTTGACTTGACTCTTTAACATCAGCGGTGACTTGACTTGCCTTGAGATTGGCAGCAATGACGCTTCGGGGTGTTGTTGTTGCCGCCATTTGGTGAGCGTGCTCTAGCGTGGCTGTGTTCACACAATTGGGTGCGGTGTCTCGTTCCTCCGCAACTCCCACAGTGAACGATGACCCAACAGTCAGCAGAGCATAATCCAGAAACAGAGCGAGTGAAGCACGCGTACCCTCGCGTCTAAACTTCGATCTGAGTGGTTGATGGATACCATCGCAAAAAATTTCGATCAGAGTAATGTCAGGCAGATCTGAATAGTTTGCGATGGCTAAAAACTCTCTGATATGCTGCTCCAAAGATCGAGGACCTTGCTTAAGGGCAAACAGATTTCTCGTAACATCCATACCTTCTGAATGACCCTCTGAAAGGCTGCTGGATCCTGGCGGGCCGAGTATTCTGTGACGAGGATGACGAGACGTGAGACATTCGGATCCAAATGCAAGCTTTTTATTGAACAACATGGTCAATACAGGCAGGGTCAGGCAGGAGCAAACAGGTATGGCATGGGCAAGACACAAGAGTAATCCTTAAGCAAGCATGGGTCGGCGATCGGCAAACTAAATCCAGAGGGCTAGGCAGAGAGAATAATCCAAGGGCAAGGGCGGAATCGGAACACAGGAAAACAGACTAGGAAACCGCTTTGTATGCAGACTGGCTAACAATACTCGGCAGAGTGTGGCAGAATGTCCAGGGTATTTATAGTGTGTGGGTGATTGGATGATAGTGAACAGGTGCAGCGAGATTAACGTGAAACAGCTGTGAGGGTGCAGTGAATGATGGGAAATGTAGTCTAAGAGAGTGATCTGTAACTGTGTGAGAGTCCTGTGATGTAAGAGTGACATCTGGTGGTGAGTGGAGCAATGTTCATGGCCACGATTCGTGACAACTTTCTTGTACTCAAGTAAATCTTTGAATTATTTTTACTTGAGTAAAAGAAAGAAAGGAATAGATTTCTAATGTAATTAAGTATTAAATTATATTTAAAATAAATTATAGTGCAGTAAAAAGTAGGCTACAATATTATGCTTTGGAATGTTGTGAAGTAAAGTTTTCTAAAGAAAAACACTGATCAATTTCTAAAAATTTCTATAAATTTCATTTAAAGTACTGACACTTGATAAAGTACTTTTACAGCAGAGTAAAAATACTTCACTACTGTCCGCCTCTGTTCTCGTGTCATTGCGTTTGCATTGGCTTTCGATTTGAGCTATTTTGTCCGCAACCATTAAAAGATTTGGTTTCTACAACGACTCATCTTTCTATGAAACCTGTAAACTGCATTCACCGGTTATAACTCTAGAGCAATATCAACTCTATAGCGGTTTACCTGAGCATTGCAGTTCATTTGCTTTTACTAGAATTTAATCAAATGGATTTCCCAACTAATTTTTGCATGTGTGCCGCACATTATTTCCTCTGCGCGGCCGCAGAGGGAACATTGCTCCTGACCCGGGATCCTATGAGGATCTGGTAGCTGCCTCAATTGTGCCTGTAGCAGTAACCATAGTGATTGCATACCAGGGATGGAAATTAGCACCCGCCACCAGCCAAATGCGGGTGATTTTGTGTTGTGGCGGGTAAACTCGCTTCACCTACCGGCCACCGTGGCGGGTAAATAAAATTAGCATACTGTTTCACCCAGACGGCGGACACTTTTAGAGGAGGCACACCTTCAAAAAAAAAAGTGGCGTTACATCGCAGGCGTTAAGAGGTCTGCAGAGAAAACATCTCAGCCAGTGGAGAAAGAGGCGAAGGTCAAAAAACGTTTTTTTAAAGAACGATGGAGAAAAGCAGACAATGGGGAGTCCCGTGATTGGTTAGTTTACGAAGAGACAAGTCTGACAATGTTCTGCTCGGTATGTCGTCATGTGTTTTCTCTGATCTGATATCTATCTGATTTGTTAAAACGTTTCCATTTACACTTGGCCACATAAATCTTCACAAAATGGATATAAATCCGAGCTTCAATTCCCGCGCTATATATAAATTTAACGAAGTTCACGTCAACGAAATCAAAAGCGTTGCATTTTATTAATTATCAGCTCATTTCCAGATCAAGGACCGCAATAGGAGAGCGCTGGAGAGATAAGCCTGTCTTATACTTTTAATGAAGATGTTGAGCATCTAAGTCTTTCTTTCAGTTTAATTCGCGGCAGTTTGTGCGTCTGCGATGCTCAGCTACTCATCCGCGGTGAGGCTTGTTGCATTAGTGCAGTCATATCTGACTAAAATGTCATATAGCCTAAAACACGGTCTCACACGTTTATTATTTTTACATTTTGGGAGGAGTAAAATTCACATATGTGGTTTCAACAACCAGATGCATTTACACATGTCCAGTTCGTCTGGAATGTGGCCCAGACCTCCTCCTGAAGTGTTTTGAGCGATCGGATTTATATTACAAAGCTTGAAGTGACCAGATGTAAACAGCCCCTATATATATATTTTCATGCTATTTTTCATTAAAATGAAGTTGTCTAGTAGATTGTGTTTAACACACAAAAGAGTGACACAGAAGTATAGAAACTCTACATTGATAAAAAAAAAAAAAAAACCTGCGCTAGGATCGGATCGGAATCGGCGATACTCAGAATTTTCTGGATCGGATCGGATCTGAAAAAATGGTATCGTTGCATCCCTAATGAAAATATCAGTATTTCATTGAGACTTGAGATTAAATAAACTGCTTAAGTATTGTCGATCTTGTAGTATTAATTTTCACATGCAGTTACACATTGTCGGTTAAAAACAAGAAAGTGGCTGGTAAAAACATTGAGTGGCTGGTAGATTTTGAAATCCACCTGCCACAGTGGCCGGTGGAAAAAAAGTTAATTCCATCCCTGTTGTAAACTATCGTCTCTGACAGAGCTGGTGATTTTTCTGGACTGAAAAAAATTGGACTGCTGCTTGGTCCCCCCAGTTAAAAAATCCTATCTGCGCCCCTGCACTCAGTCACTCAGGTTTGCGGGTTTTTTCCGTTAACGTTTAGGGTTTCTTCAGCTTCAGGTTTGTTTTTTACTTTGGTTTGTAGTACTTACTTATTAACCAGTAGAGTTTTGGTAAACGTGGGGTTTGTTCAGACGTGGTGCTTGGTAGAATGCGACTCGCGTCTCTGCCTGTCGGAGATTTTTTTTTCTTTTTTTAAACCGTCAGTTGGCTCTACCCAGTTTTTTTTACTTCACGCACTGAGTGTCTGACACTTTCTTGATGTATTTCATAATAAAAAAAAGGAAGTAGTGGTATAAAACTATATTACAAATTAATTAGCTACACACACACACACACACACACTCTCTCTCCCTCTCTCTGCCTTTCATCTGAGTTTTTTTTTTTTTTAACCGTCTGCTGTCATGTAAATAGTTTTCTAATCAGCAATAAATATAACAATTTCTGATCAACCCATATCAATTGCATGCTTTAAATAACATACCGGTTAAAGCCCCGCCCATTTCAAGACAACCCGACCCACTTCCAGGTTAAATCCCGCCCACTTCCGGGTTAGGCCCCGCCCAGTCCGAGTACAGATACAGATACAGATAATTCATATGGTTAACAGATACAGATACAGATAATGCTGTACTCACTCATCCCTACCAAAGACCCAGAAAAATACAAAGTAGCAAAGAAACAACAAACTGGAAACTAAAAATGAAAAAGATATCTACAAAATATATACACAAAGGGTATCCTCAGTATACTCGCTTTGCTCGGTGTTTTGCTCACGGCACTACAGTTGCACGCTCGCGTTCGACTTGGTTAACAAGTGATAAATGTGAGTCTGGCCTCCCTTTTTATAGACCCGCCCCTTCTTTGGCCGTACCATTTATAACCTAATACATTTTCCAATAATCTCTGTACATATACACAATAGACGTTTTATAAACACAAAACCTCACTTCAACATTATAAACACAAAAATAAAACCAATAACACACATGACTGTGTTCCTCTTTCACATTCGTTAGTCTTTAACACATTAAACAATGGTTTTGCCCGATTTTGAGCACAGTGCGCCGACGCGGCACCAACGATGACGTCATAAGCGGTTGACGCTCAATCGCTCGGTTTTGCCGGCACCACCAGCAAGACTGACCATGCAAAACACTCATGACAAACAAACACGAAATATGACATAAACGAGACAATGAATCTGGAACAGGGTAATGTAATGTGTGAACTGTCCATGGGATGTCCATGGGATGTCATCCATGGGATGTTTAGGACCCCCTTGAAAACGAGATGATGCATCTCAAGGGGTTTATCCCAAATAAAATTTATTGATTGATTGATTGATTGATGTCAAGACGGCGTGTGCACCCGCTCGGCTGGCAACCAAACAAAGGGGAGGGGAAATCAGCGTGCTGAGTATGCATGTGTGTGTGGTGCGGTAAGTGTGTGTGTGTGCGTGCTGTACCCAGCGGGGATATCTACTTCATCACAAAAACCCATTCAAAAATGTGGGGGAGATTCACAAAGAGTGGACTGCAGCTGGAGTCAGTGCTTCAAGAACCACTACGCACAGACGTATGCAAGACATGGGTTTCAGGGTCCATGTCAAGCCACTCTTGAACAACAGACAGCGTCAGAAGCGTCTCGCCTGGGCTAAAGACAAAAAGGACTGGACTGCTGCTGAGTGGTCCAAAGTTATGTTCTCTGATGAAAGTAAATTTTGCATTTCCTTTGGAAATCAGGGTCCCAGAGTCTGGAGGAAGAGAGGAGAGGCACAGAATCCACGTTGCTTGAGGTCCAGTGTAAAGTTTCCACAGTCAGTGATGGTTTGGGGTGCCATGTCATCTGCTGGTGTTGGTCCACTGTGTTTTCCGAGGTCCAAGGTCAACACAGCCGTATACCAGGAAGTTTTAGAGCACTTCATGCTTCCTGCTGCTGACCAACTTTATGGAGATGCAGATTTAATTTTCCAACAGGACTTGGCACCTGCACACAGTGCCAAAGCTACCAGTACCTGGTTTAAGGACCATGGTATCCCTGTTCTTAATTGGCCAGTAAACTCGCCTGACCTTAACCCCATAGAAAATCTATGGGGTATTGTGAAGAGGAAGATGCGATATGCCAGACCCAACAATGCAGAAGAGCTGAAGGCCACTATCAGAGCAACCTGGGCTCTCATAACACCTGAGCAGTGCCACAGACTGATCGACTCCATGCCGCGCCGCATTGCTGCAGTAATTCAGGCAAAAGGAGCCCAAACTAAGTATTGAGTGCTGTACATACTCATACTTTTCATGTTCATACTTTTCAGTTGGCCAAGATTTCTAAAAATCCTTTCTTTGTATTGGTCTTAAGTAATATTCTAATTTTCTGAGATAGTGAATTTGGGGTTTTCATTAGTTGTCCATTATAATCATCAAAATTAAAAGAAATAAACACATGAAATATATCAGTCTGTGTGGAATGAATGTATACATTATACAAGGTTCACTTTTTGAATGGAATTAGTGAAATAAATCAACTTTTTGATGATATTCTAATTATATGACCAGCACCTGTGTATATATATATATAGCTTGTTTTGTTTACTTTGTGGAGACGTGCTGAAATCGCGTTTGGTCTCGTAATGTATCGCGTATCTTGTCAGTGTCGTGCGCTTGCTTGGCTATTTGTTGTGATAAAAAGGAAAGTGTGAACAGCTGAATTAAATTAGTATTTTGTTAGACGGGTATAGAAAAAACTTAGTTTACTGCAGCAGCGGTCACGGCAGCCGTCGTGTGAAGGCCTCCTCGTGTGAAGACCGAAGACTGTAAAGACCATCGACTCTACCGTGCAACTCCACGGGGCTGAGACTGATATGATGACTTTTTGTTGTTCTTTTTTTTTGTTTTTTTGTTTTTTGCTTTTTTTTTGTTGTGTTGCCTTAGCTGCTGCTGTTGATGTTGCTTGGGTGGCAGCGAGTTACTTCGCCTGTTTGCAGTACGTCTGGATAATGCTGCAGTTGATGCCAGAGCTGGATTACTTCCCCTGTTGCAAAGTCGTGTGTCTATGTGTATTATGTGCTTTTTGTGCAGAGGTGTTTTTCCTGTTCTCACACTGTACTCCCCAAGGAGCATAGTCTGGGAGTTATTTTTTTCTCCTTACATACATTCCTCTTGTTTGCTGTATCTTTCTTCAATTCCCTGTCTTCCTGTCCTGTCTACCCCATTGTCATATATGTATGTTGTGTATGGACAGGTCGATGGCTAATTTCGCTGGTACTTGTGACTAGTGACAATAAAGGGCTACTACTACTACTACTACTTACTACTACTACTACTACTATGTGTAAGTTGTTGTTGTTTTAGTATGTGTGTTTGGCTCAGTGTTATTTTTTAGGATTACTGATAAACTAATGTAGTTTGATTTGTATTTGTTATCCATTTTAATTTTAGCTAAAGTTGGAATAATGTTTGTCATTTTATTAGTTTTTTATGTCTGTATAGTTTTTTTTTATTAAGCCATAGTTTTATTTTTTTTCAGTTTAGTACATCAACAGACTAAATGGAAATTAAATAGTATAGAATTTATAAATGTATATAATATATATATATACGTGTGTGTGTGTGTGTGTGTGTGTTGTGTGAGTGTGTGTGTGTGTGTGTGTCTGTGTGTGTGGTGTGTGTTGTTGTTGTACATACACATATGTAGTAATTTTTTCTGGTGTTTGTCTCAGTGTTATGTTAGAATAATTATTAAACTCTTATACCTTTTGTTCTTTAGTGTTTTGAATTGTTTTTAGTTTTTGTTTTAGTTTAGTTTTTAAGTTTTGCAATTTTGTTGTATTCATTTGTCATTTTTAATTAGTTTCTTTATTTTTTTTAAATGTGTATATACAGTATTTATAAAGTTTTAGCTTTTAGTGTTGGATCAGTTTTAGTTTTAATACTTCAATAGATCTGTTTTAGTTTTAATACTTCAATAGATTGCTTCTGTTGTCCTCATTTGTAAGTCGCTTTAGATAAAATTGATATTATATATATCATATATATATATATATATATTATATATATATATATATATATATATATATATATATATAATACACAACAGTTCTTTCTGGTCCTTGAATTTGATTGCTGACAAGTGTGCGATATTAGAGTGATATCAGAACTGATAACAGAATGTCGTTTTAAGAGCTTTTCAGGCAAGAATGTCCTTGTTTATAGTTCAAATATGCAAGTTGTTAATAAAGATAATGTCTATTTGAAAATTTATGTCAGCATTTTCGGAGACGTGAGCTTCAGGACGTCAGTGGCCGTTCAGCGCTCATAAAGCCGCCCAAGAGCAGCCTCACTGTGGCCAGATCTTCTGGAATTTACCGCTGGCTCTGGTGTCGCTATCGTGGTTAAACATCAGATGTAATTAATTTTGGGTAAATCTAATGGGCAGTCTTTGGTCTAATCTAATATTATTTGTTCTAGAGAAGATAGTTTTGGCAAAATCTCATGTTTCTGTAAATTCAGTGCTGTATATCAGAGTACTGCCTTTGTACTTTTGACTGAATGCCTAGCAACTTTTATGATGGCTGTTGTTGTTGTTTATTAAATATTATCCAATAAATAATATTTTATATAAATAAATATTTAATAAGTGTTTAGTATTGAGAAACACCCTTAACAGATGAAAGTATAATTAACATTACAACAAAGATAATGTTTTCCTCAGTAGATATTCAAAGTAATTTTTATTGTGATACGAGACCGATCTGATGAATGGATGCTGTATCAGATGTAGGAAATCACACTCGCCCAGTACATCTTTCTCTCAAAATACTGTACATAATACAGTGAGTTTTTACTGCAGTAATACATTAAGCTTTCAATGAAGCAACTCAATGTTCCTTCGTTACTGGTTCTAAAGTGACATTTTGGAATTAGTAAAGGAGGCTTGGGCTCAGCTGTTAAACTGTCAAACTGAGATTTTAATCCACTGCGAAAGGAAGTAGTTCTGCACAAAGAGGAATTTAAAAGACACTCCGTTGTTGTTTCTTATGTAATTACACACTTGTGCCATTGAACTGTTGTATAAAGGCAATATCACACTCGTAGATGTGAGATGGCTGTATATTGGCATGCTGGGATTACCTACGGCCGGATCACAGCTGTGCCGATATACATCTATATTGCACGTCTACGAGTGTGATATTGCTTACAGTTGGGCAAATATTTGTATTTGATACACTGACCGATTTTTTAAGTTTTCCCCACTTATCCCTCCAACTCCTTCTATGCTTCGTAGAACGGGTGCAGAAATTGCACCAGGAAGGCCAGCACATCTGGCGACACATCATGTAGTCGCTGGCTCTCACCGCGGCTCTTAAGTATCTCCTGTAACTCAGAGTAGACTGACTCGATTGACCTCAGGGTGATGAATACTGTGCTGTACCTGGTTTCTGCCGTCTGTTTGACAGTTTTGACAACTGGCTGGTCAGACCAGATTGCTTTAGATATCGGACTAAAGTCTTGGCAGCCTGAAGGGTCTCTGCTACTTCTGGGACTGATTCTGCAAGCTCATCTGGGTTCAAGGCATGTTGGAGGACAGTGTTGTATAAGTGGTCTTGACAGTCCAGTCGCCAGTATGGGTGAAGAGCGGCAAGAATATTAGCCCCCTGATCAGTCACCCAGACAACATTATTCATTACTGATACGTTAAAACCAAGGATTGAGACTAATTGCTGCTGCAACTCTTTTCGGATATTGTCTCCTATTTTTGCCTCGTTTGGGAAACTTGTGGTGAGTACCCTGCTCTTCAAGTCATACTGTGTTGTGACATAGTGACATGTGATTGACAAGTAGCTTATTTTACGGTGATCATCTGTCCACATGTCAGTTGTCATGCCAACATTTATTAATGACATGACCCCCTTGATCTCTTCAACTATGTCCCTCTCTTAGCAGTCGCCAATTCTTTGCACTTTCGGGAGATTATGGTGGGGTCAGGGAGCAAACTTGTAGCTGACAGACGGCCATGAGTTGCGCCCACATTTATTACTGAATGAACTGAATGAAACCGTTCCCTGCTATGGTTTCAAATGGCCGTATGTCCATACAGCAGAAATTCACACATTTAGCTGTGATTTGTAATTACACTGAAGAGGGAGTTGCCTTGCTGAGGAAATCACTCACACTCCTTTGTTTGCTGCTGCTGCCTGGTCCGCTGCATCCGCCGCGCTCAAAATGTCTTTGTAAATGAGATTATCCAGTTTTCTTACTATCGTGGCTTAGCACAGCCTTGCAAGTTGTGCATTGTGCATAACCAGTTGGCTCATCTTTTAAAGTTGTCACTATTTGAAAAGCTGCCCAGAAATGTGCCTTTCCTCTAGTGTTTTTCACAGTTTTAAGTTTCCCATTGGCGATTCTTCTCTTTATGTTCTCCATTGCACGTGAATCGTCTGGAAATATGCACGCGTGACACATGCGTAGCAGACTGTTTCTGTGCAATA